>OOFJ01018551.1:0-12504 GCA_900323375.1 Benthosema glaciale | reverse complement strand
CTATAACTATTGTTTCCAACATGCTACAGTCTCGAGGTTTGGTCCACAGGTATCAATCACCAATTGGAAGGAGCTGTACTTGCTAAATTGCTTAAGCCCCGCCCCTTGTGCCTTCCTATTGGCTGGCCTTTACACAGCTATAACTTTTGTTTTCAACATACAGCCTAGTATTCTTTTCTTCAAATACTTTTATAATCATTGTGTTTATGCTTGTAAAGATAGGCCTATATGATATGTAAAATTATGCTATTCAATACTATTTCTGTTAAGCTTATTAATGCTTTTACATCTATGCTCCATTGCTGATGTATCTTCTTTTTATCTTTTGCCTTTTCTTAATTCATCATGTAAAGCACTATTCAATTCATACATGACAAATTCTTAATAGACACAGTTATAACTATATTATTCTGCAACCTTTGAGGCATCTAACTACTTCCACATGTTTTATGCTAGAAATTTAGTTCCAACTTCAACATGTTCAGCTTTATGCATTTATTTATGCTTTTACTGATCTTTTTACAAATTTATACTTTTTTCACTTTTTGTACTTTTTAAAATCTTTTTCTTCAGATTTATTAAATTTTCTACTGTACATCATACATTGCGTCTTTTTGCGACCCCTCGCATTTTCTGCAGGAAATGCTTTTCTAGTTGAAATAATGCTATTCACATTTATCCAGTGCAAAACCTACTGCAGGCTTTCTTGACTAGATTTAGGAGATATTTTGAAGCTTTTGCTCCTGAAATGATCAATTATTTATACAGATAAGTCCATCATACAACATGAGTCAATGGGTGAGAACTGAGAAGCAAAGCATGACTGAGCTTGGCCTGGCAGAGTAGATTTGGTGGTGCTTATCGTTGGGTTGATTGGTTGAAGTTAGAGTGCAAAGTCCTATAATAGTAAATTATTAAAATTATTCATTTGTATAGTTCATTTGTATATATTGCAAACTTGTTGTGGTTGTCACAAACTTCCAAAAGACACCTGGACACAAGTGTGCCTCAGTCAACTCACACTGTTTAGGAACCACTGCTTTAAGTGAACATTACACATCTTCTCACCAGCTCACGATAGTTTCCAACTTGTCTGCTTTCAGTCCTCTCGTCCCATTCCTCCCTTCGGCGTGGCTTGAATGATTCACGGCCGCGGTAGGAGGACCCAATACTGCTCAAGTTACCACCTGCATTCACTCCACCACCAAAGGTACGGGGAGCCTAGAGAAAGGAGACAATGAGGTTCTCAAAAACAACAACTAAATGTAGTTAGGATCTGGACTAGGCTAGAGATCAATAATGCTAATTGCTTTTCCTGATTCTATTCTCCATAATTCCTGTACTTGCAGTAGTAATGTATCAGGGTATAAACAAGTTAAATTAAAACTGTGTTTTAAATTAACACCGAGTAAAGTGTCCTTTCTCTCTGTCACAACAAGCACACAACACTAAAGGAAAAGGCAAACTTTAAAGGACCTCTAACATAAAATTAAACTTTTTCAATTTATTTTGTGTTTTTGGGGCTCCCATACAGTATGTGTTTTCTATCCCCACAATTAACCAATTTTGAACAATCAGGCTCTCATATCATATAGGTGCTTTAATGGAAACTGCTCTCAGGAGCACCCTACTTTATATTATTCCTCCCCTTCTTCAGTCTTTGCATTTCCACTTTGTTTATAATGTTTGCCATTGTTGATTTTCCAAGCTGGCATGGAATGGAAACAAGCTTGGTTTTATCTAGCATTATAATGGCTCGAATATTAAATAATCTGCATATCAGCGCCGCCACCACCTCAGGACATTATGGTATTGCAGCTAAAACTGCTTTCAAAGTCCAGAAAGAAATTATATCAGAGTGGTGATTGAGGCTCAAACTATTAGAAATAACTTTGAGGGACATGGACAATATATTAAATATTAAAAACAGTTTTAAAATGCATGTTATTTCTGCTTTAATATTAGCTGCTCCATTACTTGAACCACTCATTCATGAAATATTTACTTTGCCATGATAGTTGTTTATCTCTAAAGTGGGATACATCCTCCAACAGATAGGCAATAACTACTAAATGACATCATAAACAACAATCTCGGCAGTATCGGTCAGAACAAAGTTACCTCCGACAAGTAACTAGATGAAGAAGGTACAGACAGAACATTGTGTGGGGTTGGTCGGATGTTTAAAGTGGGCGTGGTATATTTAGTTTTGTTTCTGCATTCTGCTCAGTGCTCAAGGCTTGATTGTGCGAGCAAACCCTAATCCTAACCCCCGGTCGGTGTACAGAAGACCACATTGCAAAGATAGACTGGTCTTCTTGGGTTGTGGCTTTAGCTTGCTTGACACTCTGCTTCGATTTAGCCGACGACACGAACAGACCCGCTTCCTCCTCCTCGTTGAACAGGGACAGAGGGGCCTTGATAGTCTTTCCCTGGCTGCTAGGCGTTTAATATCAAAGGGAGATACAGATGGTAAACCCACCGATTCCATCAATGTCTATACACTGCTTCAGTGACTCGAGTGACAGAGCGAGCAGCGGTATTGCTAGGCAGATTCATTGCCCTACATGGGCAGATTACTGAGTGGGCAGGGTCTGGTTCGCTGGTACACAGAACTGAGTTCAGAGGCAGTATAAAAGACGTTTCATCCTCTCTTAGATGTGTTTGGGTTATTATAGACACCAAATATTGATAAAATACAGAAAACCAGAGAACATCTTGGATGTTGTATGAGATAACGACTCAGAGAAAGGGGATATACACACCTCTTTGGTCTTGGCCACCTCAGCAATGGCTGCTATCCGCTGCTTTTCAAACTCATCGTTGTCATCGGCTGTTTTAGTGGTGCTGGTGCTCTGCAGTGTCTTCCTCTGGTCCAGTTCCCTGCTGTCAACTTCATCCTTCCTCGCACATTTCTACAGGAAATGGAGAGGGACGGCCGCATCATCCATCATGTGGATTGAGCACATTTCTTTTTCAGACCAAACATTGTCTGGTGCAAAGCAGCTTATTTATGAGTGACACGCTATAGGTTAGAATCCCGTACACCGCGTTTTTCAATTGTCATCCCTTCTCTTTCGTCTTTCTTTCTGTGTCCTTCAACCCCATCATTCCTATCACTCTGTATTCTGTTCACTTGAAACGTAAAGGAAAAAGGAGTAAAGGAAAAAGAAAAACGTGTTCCAGGAATAGCACAGTTGCTTAGTCTACTTTAATTCAACAGTGAATTCGTCAGTAGGCTGTCAGTAAACATAAATGTGGTGTATACTGTATACTATAAGTCAAGGTTCTAAGTAAATTCAATTGAGCAACGGTAAGCATTAAAAAAAAGAAAAGAATGGGTGTTATCAACATCCATCTCACCTGTCCAAATGGCACAAAGGGAGGAGGTCCACCTTCTGCACGAATGTTACTCCTGCTGTGTTTGGCCAGGCTCTGGTGTACAGTGAAAACACATATACATCAGCAACGTGCATGTGAGTCAGTGATCACACAGTATTGTAGAATGAAGATGTACTGACAGACTGAACACACTGCTTCATATTCATGAACTCCACATTTAAAATAATAGTTGCAGTTGCATAAAAGTTGCAGGTGAATGATGGAACGTTCAAACAAACAAGCATGGTTGTTGCCATTATACTACAGGTGTCATAGCCAGCTATTTGTGCACAATATACCGGTAGGTTGTTGTACCTAATACATCATTTATTACACTTTAGATGAGGTAAACATTATAATACTTTAAACCGTATTATTATTATTTTTACCTAATGTAAGTGTAATAAATTCATACATTTTGAATATGTACTTTGTCACTACAACATTTATCGGATTTCAGATTAGAGGCTTAGTGTGCACCGCGGCCCCACCCTTCGTTTGTTTAACAGGTTTGGGCCAGACAGCCAGGTAAACTCGGTTACCAAATGTCACACCTCGTGCTTGTGATGTGAAATGCCTGTATGTCCTTGTTTTCTTTGTCAGGAGAACATATGATACACGACTTAGGTCGATCCAATGTGCTCAGTAGCACCGCAGCGGCCAACGGTTCCTTTGTTCAACGTTAAGCTTGCATAATTGACGAATTATAATTAAAAGAAAATGATCCCTCACCCTCTGTAGTTCCCATTTCTCCACCATGTGATCAACCTCTCCTCCCAGAACGGAGATTTTGGAATCATCCAGGAGCAGAAGACCATTTTTAACTTCAACTGTACCGAGGAGCTTTAGCTTTGTTCCAGGCGGGGTGTTTAAACTGAAAAACAAATGTATACATTTGCCTGTTAAAAAAAACAATATCATATAATCAAACCATATCAATAATAATGGTTCATTCACCTTTATCCAATTCGCTTTGCATTATAGTCACGCAAACATTCTCACACCGATTGTGGAGGAAACCATTTAAGGCACCATTGTGCTCATCTGGTGCAGTTAGGGGTTCTGTGGTTTGCTCAAGGTCACTTTGACACTAAGGTCACATTCTCACCTCTGCTTTGGTAGACTCGATGCGAAAGGGCAGAGAATTTGCATCATTCTTGCATATTTAATTTGCTGTTTGCCTTCACACTGCGCTGTCATCCACAGCAATTGGAAACGCAGCAGGGAACTTTATCAATGTGCTCAATTCATAAACTACACAGTGAAATCTATGGTGTTAAAATTATACTTTGAGTAATAGTTAGGACGTCAAATTAGGGTAACGTGGTTGCAGTGTCTCATCAGGAACTGGACATCTCTCTGTGTGTGCGACACACACACACACACACGCACGCACGCACGCACACACGCACGCACGCACGCACGCACGCACGCACACAGCAAAATGAATTATCCAATGTTTAACCTCATTCAACCATATCTAACCACGGTAACCTGACATCTTTGTGCTGAGAAAATATGCCCCCTCAGTCTCCAACTGTGTTTACTCCTCACGTTTCATTTCCCTTATTTGATGCAATTGCATTCACACCTGCAGTGAATCGAAGTCAGGTGTGATTGGAAGCAAACGAAACCCCCTTTTTTGGCGAAGTAGAATGCGGTTCTTTGATCCACATCAGACTTCGATTGAGCCTTCACAGTCACACCTGCCAAACGAAGCGCACTTTCCGACAATACGCAGCAGGATTCGTTTTAATCGCAGTAAAGCATTCTGGTGTGAATGCGATCTAAAACAAGACGAGCCAGGGATTGAACCGAGAACCTTCCATTTCCCAAGCTGCCACTCTACCTCCAGAGCCACTGCTGCCCTCCATCATTACCTTAACAGACTTTAAAATATCAAAAGGGCCAGTCCCTTCCACATCCTATCCCGCTATGCATACCATTTTCTAAATGACATGGAGCAGTGCCAGGGTATGGCTACTGAGGGTAGAGGGGACATGAATAATCCCAGTCCCTCACACATCCTCACGGTAAATTAAACGCCCTTCTATTTCATCAGGACTGATAAGGCCTGTGCCGCTCTCATTAGGGAAGCACAGGGACTTAGAGGGATTTCCAGCTACTGATGCCGGATGCCAAAGCAGCAATTAGGGATTTTGTGAGGAACCGCTGAGCTGGACAGAGAGCCCTCAGGATAGTGGACAGTGTGGACATGAGGCACTCTGTACTTTCCATGATCGCACACATGCACAATCGTGCAAACACACTACTCACTCACTCTACTCAATCTTGCTACTTAATGCTTAATTCTCCTCTCGCTCTATCGCACTGCACTCTCACACACTGATCAGGCTCCACAAGCTACATCCTGCTTGTAATCCATCTCATCCCTTCACACACACTCATGCAAAAAACGTGCACTATGTAGGAACACTAACCAGTGTTGTTGCTAGAGCCTGTCAGTGTGTGTCTATGTGTGTGTAAGCACAGCTCATGAAGAGGGGATTTGTTCTGTTCGCTCTCCTCTTCCTAACAGCGAGTCTGGGAAAGCTTTCTTGCCACTCCACCTGTACACAGTATAGCTAGTCGCCATGGCAGCAGTCGCCACAGCCACCGTTTCCAGGGTTGGAGATGCCATTAGCACAGGGAATTGTTAGCTGATCAGCTGCCGCCGAATGAAAATTTAAGTTAAAATGGAAAATTGGGGCATGTGGTGGGATGAGGGTATTGACTGAAGGGCGTGTGTGGGGGGAAACTGTGCGCCAAGCAGAGGGAGCGAAATCTACATACAAACCTCATGGTTTGACTTTAATTCATCGGGTTACAACTGTAAAAACGTCTGAATCAACAAATAATTATAATAGTTATTACAATTTGAAAGTACACAAATTATAACTACGGCGCTACAAATTAAATTTAACAAGTGTGCCGTCAGAGAAATTAATCATGTTTATAGTGTTGCAGCATAGCAACTGAAGTATACAGTAGTACTAGTCAATCTAAAAAGGTAGTATAATCATAGTTGTCACTAGAATATGAAACACATCACACCAGACATGCAGAAAGTCACATTATACCTAGTCACTAGTCATTCAAACAAACACAAGACACATTCCAACCTGATCTTGGACAGCTGTTTGACTTCCAGTCCTACACAGGTGGTGTGTCCATCAGTCATTTGTAGTCGCAACATTCTGGGAGCTGCCTGAGACTCCTCGTGATCTTTGGAGGCCGAGATGTTCCTCACCTTCTGTAACTGAAGGACACATGGCCCTTCCAGCTGAACATATGCAAGGGACAAACAAAAACATAATTAGTACAGTAATTTCCCCACAAGGTGTAATAAATGCACACCGTATGCGACAGCAAATGTCTGGTTATTACAATAAACTATTAGTAAACAATAACAGACAAGGAAAATAAATGCAACATGTTTTATTGTCAACTGTTAGTACATTTTCAACTGTAAAAACCCAAGACTGAGCAATGAAACTACAATGAAGTAAAGCCCCTGCCTGTTTGTAGCCTTGTGAGCAATGAATTGAGAATAGAGGATGCTTGCGGCAAAGGTATCCAGATAGGTGTAGGGTCGCTCAGAGTAATATCACACTGGCAGATGGAGTTGGAGTATTGGCTTGCTGAAATGTCTTTTGTGGCACTGATTGCTAGTGATGTTGTGACAGTCATGGCAAGCTGAACCTTTCTGTAACACTGTTTGCTAGCATGTCTGACTAGAATGTTTGATGACGGTTTGTTTGTTGTTCAGAGTTGGGAATATTTGCTAGCTTGGTTGCTTTGATGGTGCTTATTTGTAATCAGGGCAATCGTTTGTGAACAAATTTTAGTTGGACATATCTGACCAGCTGAGCGAACCAGGGAATACATTGCATCTCACACATGCCCGGTCAAAGATAACTTAGCCAGTTCCTTTGAAATACTATGGTACTGTGTTCTATCTGATATTGTAGTTGTAGCAGTTGTTCTGTGAAAAGTGTGACTATTTATGGCTGAGAGCAGTGCTGGCCTTAGGTTGGTTTTAAAGCAGTGTAATAGTGCTGTATGAGCAGGTGTAGAGGGGCTGGTTCTGAGATGCTGGAATGAGCCTTCTGTGTCAGGAACCCAGTCAACAAAAGATCAGTTAAGAGGAAGGTGCCCATCTGATGATGACACCATATGACATATTCACAAAATAACAGCTACCTTGCATTCAGAATTCATAGGTGTGGTGTCATGGAGCTCACAGTAAGTTAGGTGAGCTGTGAATGGTGACACCTGTCACATGGTCCAGTTACAGTAGATGTATGATGGCACAGCCTACACTACAGTAACCACTGGTGGGTTAGTAGTACATAATTTAACATCTGTATAGGGCTTCCGACACAATGTTCACAAAAATTCTGGTGCAGGTTATGACCGTTCAGCAATACATTTATATAAAGATTCTATAGATACACATTTATATACAGAATGAGATACTCAAATCTTTCTAAATGGGGATCATCCCACATTGCATATCTACGGGAGAGACTTGTTTGGGTCTTTTTACATTTAACTTTAGCTTCACCTTGGTTTCACTTACAATTGCAATTCAAACTGATTATATCACGTCAAGATATATGTGAGCTGTTCTAATTGAATCAATTTTTGTAAAGGCAGTGCTGTACCTGAGGAAAACAGATAAAACTAAACTAAACAGAAACATAGTGTATGGGCTGTAAAAGAGAAGTATTAAATTAGCAAATCTGACGGCTCACTTCCTAAATACTCATACTGGGGGGTGAACATGTACCACATGACATATAACAGGGGTATGCAATGTCTTATTCTGTGCCTGAGGGGAGCAGCACAGACAGAACCCTCAAATTATCTTCTGCCATCATTTGTGACATTTTCACTCCAACTGCAGCACACCAGCTCCATGGGTGCGGAAATTGATTCTTGAACATTCCTTGCTTAGTGTATCAGGGCCATCTAGTGGCGAACAGGATAACTACATTGCAGTAGTTCAGAATCTTCAGGACTTGCGAAAACTAATAAATCTCCCAAGTTTGAATCTCAAAATGCCTCTTTGGTACGCATCACAGTATTTTCATTCAACTCATTTTTGAAAGTGCTTGTGAGAATAATTTAAGAACAGATGAATGGAATATTAAACATTGCCATTATTTCCCCACCAACCACCTCAGCACTGCAGAGCAACAGCAGAGGTCCAACAGGGAACTGAAAATACAGCATTACTCACCTTCTCAACCCTTCCACTATTGATCTCTGGTGGTAGGATCTTTTTGCCAATAGGCCTAAGATCACTCTGCAAAGAAGATAAAGTAGAATTAAAATAACCATTAAGCAGGGCATAATTAACCACTTAAGCCCTATATACTTTGTTGCATGATGTACAGTATAAAGAACAACATAGTAAAATGTCCAAGCTCACAACAAAGCAACCTTGCATCTGCTATTCTTATATATGTATATAAGATCATACATTTTTTATTTTACAAAATGCAATATGTCACGTGTAAAAACAATACAAAAACAGTACACAAAATATAACAAGAAGTGCCAGGAGGCAAAAAACCGAAAGGGCTTATATGAGGCCTCTATCTACAGTACAGTATGTATAACATTAATAGAACATGATTTGTAAACAACAAAAATCACTATTTTGTACGATGCACTACAAAAGCACAAGAGCTGAGGTCAGATCTAAAGGTCAAGGTCACAGGCAGCGCAAGCCAGGTCACAATGTTGCCCTAAGCTTATACATAGAATGTGGCGTGAGTGTAGCATCTCTCAAAGCACATTCCTACTTTTAAACATGTGTTCGAGTTTCCTCCTGTGCATTTCACATCATTGGATGCATTCCAGCATACAAAATTGTCAAAAGGCAATAATAGTCTGCAACTCTGCACACCCCTCGGAAACGAGATTCAAAAGGCTTATCCTTAGGAATTTCAAACCAACATTTGGTTGGCAAAATGTGGAAGTGCTAACAAGCGATCCACGTTAAACCCCAGCTGTGTGGAGTTTATGCATGCTAAATGCGCGGGCCCGCCTACAGTTCCAGCTTTGACCAGTAGGCTCGGTGGGCTTCAATGTTAGCCAGCCGCTCTGGGGGCTTGGGCTCTTATGTATATTGAATACTTCCAGGCAAGGAATGTTACAGAAGGAAGAGACGCCGCTGACGTCATGGTATGGTGACGTCGTATGCCATAACACTTTCATGGACGCATTATTGGGAGCAATCCTCGCACCTGAAGTTCCAGGAAAACATGGCAGTGAATGGAGCCGGCTGGCCCGGCTCAACATTATTTCCGACCAATTGCGCCCTTTGTCATATAATCGGTTCAGGAATATAAAAGAAGACATATCCCAGGTTGTTTTCTAACCACTTGCTTTTAGATGTGCACAGTAGGCCTACCTAATTTTATTTGAGGATCGAAACAGCGGCATGTCGCTTCTGTCTCGGAGGTATCGTAGGATTTGACGGCCAGACAGGAAACGGTAGACATTCTTGCGATACTAGCTACCTTCAGAAACATACTTTGTGCTCTTTAGATACCTCTATAAATTACACAGTGTACACATAGAAAAGCAACCCAGCAGACAATAATGTGTTATATGTATCATTTTCCAGAAGGGAATAGGGATTACTTTACAAAGGTCTCAGAAATAGTGTTTGTTCATGAGCTAGTCCACTGGCTCTCATAGACTCCAATCAATGCATTCCACTGAACTTCCGGCTGCAGTTTGGCTCTCATGGTGCGACACATCTGCCGTCTGGAATTGCATGGTAGCGAAAATTCATATAGGTTTGTAGCTTGCTTCCAGGCACCTGCCCTACTTCCTTCACAGGTGATACCGATACTAATTAACACAAAGACTGTGGCCGTGTGGCCATAAGTAGTAAATAGCGCAGGGCCAGAGTTGGGGAGATTACTACTCAAGTACTTCCTTTTTCCCCGCTCGCAGACCGCCACTGTGAGAAAAGGCTAATGTTAGCATTAGCTCGAGAAACATTTATATTTCGATGCGATGAATAATCTGAAATCAGATCCGAACCTCTGGTGTTTGATCAGCACAAAGCAACGTGGTTTGAGAAAAGAGCCTGGGAAGATCCAAATTATAACAGTCAGTGGTCTAAGGCCTCGTACACATATAAAGAACAAAAGTTCTGTGCTCTGCCTGTGTTTCATGGGCGCATGGGTGTATCAATGCTTTTCCAATGGAAGTCACGTGGTTTGACCAAACACTTGTGTTTGATTGCCCCCCTCCTCCCAGTGGGCCATGCTCACTTGCCCGAAAAGTAATTCCAAACTGCTGAGCAAAACAGAATGAGTGCATGCTGCTAGTTGTAAAAAGGTAACGTTGTCCTTCATAAATAGCTAATCATATTTACACTCATTTTACTTCCCCTCGGGCATGGGTGGGTGAGGGCGGGTGGATATTTGTGAGGGTTTTGTTGTTTTGTATTGTCTCTTGTTTTGTTTGTACTAGTCCTGTATGTCTCTGCTTGTATTAAACAATGTTAAACTCATCAATATTGCAGCTGTAGGGCAAGCTTGAATTATCCTCTTTCAGTCGGCAAAGTGTTTGCTTCATAAAAACCCACTGTAGACATGTTAAAAGCTACTTTCTGTCAAGAAGTTCCGTGCAGGTGATTATTTTTCTAAGTGTTGGAGTTTGGAAGTGCTTGTCAAAGTCACGGAATGGCCCTGCGTACCACCTGTTTAGAATTTGCATATAATGCAGGAGGATGAAGGTGACGCGTTAATGAAAATGAGTGCTTCCGACAATAACTCCTTTTGCACTTTTTTGACTGAAAGTAGCTCATAACATGTCTACACTACAGTTGATTTTTATGAAACAAATGCTCAGCATCCTGAGAAAGAGGATCATTCAAGCTTGCCCTACAGCTGGTACAGTTGGTCAGTTGAATGACGTTTCAGTGTATAAATGGAACGCGTAGGGTCCATTTGGTTCCAGTGTGTGTGTTGGGTGGGGGGTTGTTCATCATACGATAGAAGCATGACAGGCCTAGCTGTATACTATATTATTCATCCTTCTGCCCGGGCTCTGGACATGGCCCCTGCCCAGGGTCTATACAGACCGATTCAGAACCTTTTTTGACATTCTGTTTCTCTGGAAGGTTGAATGTTGCCACCACTGTTGGGAGCAGCCATAAACTATACAGGTTCATCCTGATGTTCTGGGCATCTTTGTAAAGTTAGTGTTAATAAAAAGCAGGTAAAAGAGTAACATTTGAGCAGACTATAACATCAGTCACTTCAATATAGTAGAAGAGCTGACTGTTTACACCGCAGATATGTCGTCTCCGCCTACAGGAAATACGTTAGCTGCGACCATGAGACCCGTTTCTGAATCGGTCAGGTCTACCGTGTATTGAGCTGGCCTGTTCTTACACCACAACACTTCCGTTTACATTGCTAAAGCAAGTGCCACTGGGAAAGAGGGAGTCTTGGGAAAAGCTTGCCTCCATGTTGCCTCCCCTCAACAGACGCCCCAGAGCCAGAAGAGGCTTCTACCTTTATGTCTATGTCTTTAACGACGTGAATTGATAGAAGATGAGAAATAAAGTCCACACGAGACAGGAGGAAATCATCAAAGAAAGTCAGATATTTGTAAGAGGTAACTCACATTGAGTCCAATTTGAATAATGTCATGGTGTGATACTTTTTCTGCTCCACCTTTCAGTTCTGCTATCCCCTCATCACTGAGATACCTGCATGACAACAAAATGGCAATTGGTGAGAAAATTGAAATAAAACAAACAAAAAGTCGAAAACTATACTATAACTTACGTTGTAACTTATAAGTTAAACACAACAGGCATTAATAGAAATAGAATTAGGGTTAAACTACAATCTAGAGAAGAGCTAGTTTAGTCTCATTCATGACAGATCAATTAATGTGAAGAGTTGACAGGGGCACCACACACACACACACACACACACACACACACACACACACACACACACACACACACACACACACACACACACACACACACACACACACATCTGGACGCAGATGGTCCACTAGTGCAGACATGCAGCACGCCATGGACTATTTACGCAGTGTTTCTCAAACTTTTACTTT
>OOFJ01018549.1:26873-39737 GCA_900323375.1 Benthosema glaciale | reverse complement strand
ATATTTTTTGCACTGTTTCTCAACGGAGGGTTAGGGTTAGGGGACCTAGAGGCGGTTCCAGGGTGTCCTCAGCTAAATTGATATTAAAACCAAATATACCTTTGTGAGTCTTACAACTCAATTTGTATACTCTCAAAGTCAAGGAGGATTTTACAGTGCGGATTGGGGTCCCAGAGTTCACATTTATTTTGTATCAGATGGTTGTTTGTGACCTAAAGCATGTCAAACTGGGGCTCAACGGAATTCAAAAGATAAAGAATCATCAAGAATCAGGTAAAGGACAGATTCAGTCAAGGGTTACGTTTTAACTATCACTTCATGCAGATCAGACCCAGACCATTCCCCATCTGTTTCCAGGTGCCTACTTCCCTTCCAGCACGGTAGATCCTGACTACTACTTCTCCACCGTCAGCTCCTGTTTCTCCATGTCTCCTCTCTACATGGGAGGAGGGGAGGGTGAGATGGAAGTGCCGGTCGACCAACTCAGACAGCTCCTCAGCATGGTACAATAGCACGCTACACCGCCGTAGTCTGAAAACCCACCTCTTCAGACTCCATTTTAGCCTGTAGCACTTGCCCTAGCCGTAACCTTGATGACATTATAGGTGTATGCAAAGGCTTAATTTATGTAATTTATATAGCATTTCTGTAGACATGGCACTCTATAGTGTATACATATAGTTTGATTATATATAGAGATATTACACTGTTACGGTTCTTAGCTTACATATGATTCTAATCTTGATGACTATTTTTATGTATTTGATGTATTACCATGTTTTGTTCTAGCTTACTGTAAATCACTCTGGATTATAAGGACCACTTCATCACTTTTCAACCTATTTTCATATAATTGGTCCTCGCTAATGTTCATGATAAAATACCACTTTTTTTCTACTCGGTCTGTGTCTCATAGGAGGGCTGTGGGCAGTTCAGAAACTGTCCTCCATGTGCATCATCGTTAGACAGATTTCTTTTTTTTTTTTAATGTTTATATTTTCATTCTCGTGAGAACGATGGCTTCCATTTTTGCATTGGAACTTTTCAGGAAAAGAAAGCCTGAGGTTTCTACTAGCATGGATTCCCCATCGATGATGCGCATGGAGGACGGTTTCTGAACTGCCCACAGCCCTCCTATGAGACACAGACTGAGTAGAAAAAAATTGTGCTGTTTTATCATGAACATTAGTGAGGACCAATTATATGAAGATAGGTTGAAAAGTGGTGAAATGGCCCTTTAAGCGTCTGCTATATGCCTAAATTGTACACATCACAACATTTATTTTTATATAACCGATTCTCCGTTAGTAGATTATTTGAAAAAGCTAAATAATTGATAGTTGCAGCCCTAAACACTAATGGTTGTGTGTATTGTCGCTGTGCAGGTGATTGTGTGTGTTGTCTTGTTGCTGTGCAGGTGATTATAAAGAACACGGTCAATAGTTGTGTGTGTTGTCTTGTTGCTGTGCAGGTGAAGAGTTTTGTCACAGACTCGTTTCTAAAAGCACTGGATGCCACCATGTTGGAAGTCACAGAGGTGGGAGATTTTACTTTACAATGTGATATTGCCACAGTCTATATGAGGTGGATTTGCTCTAAGTATAACTTTTCTGACACATCTCCTTTGATTGTTTTTCAGTCCAATGCTGGAATCAACTTCTACTACAAAACCTTCAGTGATCCTATCTATGTCTGTATGTTCAAAATGCTGAGAGATACGCTGTACTACTTGAAAGGTGAGTGATGACCTATGTTCCGTTTCACCCAAAACCCTTCAAAACGTTGAATCGCTGGACTGGCCTTAATGCTCTGCTGTATTTTCTAACCCGTCAAGTGGACATTGTACCATTGTGTGCGTGAAACTTCAGCCTCTCTCTTCCTGTTTTGCACAGCCTTGCAGACGCCGTTTGCGCGTGAAGTGCACGACTTTGTCCTGGAGCAGTTCAGCAGCAGCCAGTCAGAGCTGCAGCGCGTCCTGCATGACACGGGCGGGTTGCCGGGGGAACCGAGCCCCCTCAAGCTACGTTGTCAAGCCAACGCTGCGTGCGTGGACCTCATGGTGTGGGCCGTCAAAGATGAGCAGGGTAAGCCGCTGTAGCCCAGAGCGAACTGAACCGCGTGTGTAGGGGTGCAACAGTTATTACATTTGATCTAATTGATTAGGAAAAATAATATGAATGGGACCATGAAGTCCAATAGAGCTGCAACAATTATGCGCTTTTTTTGTAACCCTTTTTCACCCATGTGTCAATTACCTAATGTGATCCTGGGCTCTACACACCCTCCGCCAACCTAGTCCCCATATATGGGGGACATGGGGAGAGCAACGGACTTGAACTCATGCTTCCTTCATGCATGAGTGTCCAAGTTGCTTCTTATGCGCTTTTAACCTAGCATTTCTATTGGAATTTCTTTCCAAAATTCTTAAAATAGCAGAATTACAAGCTCAGAAGGCATCACATCATAAGTATTCTTGTGTCATTGCTGTAGTACGAAGTATAAAATAGAGCAACTTTATTTTTTATTTTTTTAACCAAGATTCATGTTTTATGTTGTTAGAGAAAGTAAAAGATGAGTGTTAATTTATTTTTCAGTTACAGCTTTCTTTTATTTTAGTGACTTTATTTAATTATTTTTTACAGGGGGTGGTGGCATTAGAGCAAGTGGTTAAATATGTACCACATATGTACCATGTTTTTAAATACAGCGATTTTTTTTTATTATTATTTTACTATATTATTTACCCATACTGATCTTTTTTGACCAGATGTAATTTCCTGTGGTATAGTAGGACTAATTGTTGCTAAGCCGTGGCCTAAATATGTGCACATGTTGAGATGAGATGGGTGCTAGCTGCATCGGTTATTATTTGTTTAGCACTCATTGTATCTGTTGTCCACCCTTCCCACCTGTATGTTTATAGGAGCAGAGAATTTGTGTACCAAGCTGTCAGAGAAACTGCAGTCTAAAACGTCCAGTAAAGTCATCATAGCCCACATGCCCCTTCTCATCTGTTGCCTGCAGGTATGTGACAACACCGTCAAGTCTATTTTGTTTGTATAGCACCTTTCATACCAAGGAAACCCAGTAGATAGAGCACTGGAGTCTGATGTAATTTACACATCGTGCCTGGGTCAAGTTGTTTTCTCTCTATTCTGAATTCCCATTTTCCCCCTTCGTGTCAAATATGTTACAAAAATAAACAAATTATTCTGGCGGTTTCACTCATGGATATGAAGACTCAACTGACGGCGAGAAAACAATAATGTTACTGCCGAGTGACTATCGTAAACGATATAGAGCCACCTGACAATATCACTGAGACATAACTAATAAACCAACTGGAAAAAGTGGCAGATTAAATAGTTTTTCATCTGTTCTGAAGAAGGTTGTTTGCCTCAAATAAACCACTTACAATGTAGTTGGTTCATGAGTTAAGTTATTTTCAACGTACATTACAGAGGTACACACGTACAGACAGACAGACGTACAGAGATGTGGTGCATTATATATGATTGATTGATAGATAGATAGATAGATAGATAGATAGATAAATACTGTTTGTCAGTCGCCTCTTTATGCCTGATGAAGTCTGAACAACCAAAACATTGCTCAATAAAATACTGTAAGTGAAGACAGTGGGCAGGATAATTTTCTTTTTCTAAATAAAAAAAATAAAATAACTCACTTAAACAATGCAGATGCAATCATGAACCATGACCTTGGTTAGTGGTATCATGACTCATGAAGTCTACTCAAATGCAGTAACTAGTCTTTAATCTTTCTGCAATTCTGCATGTGGTTTTACACATTCTATACGCACACACACTCGCTCGCTCACTCTGTCTCTCTCTCTCTCTTGTTCATTTGACGCAACAACCTGATGAACCTGATTGTATTGTTTTTCCATATTTCTCAGGGACTTGGGCGTCTGTGTGAAAGGTTTCCAGTAGTGGCCCACTCTGCCAGTACCTCTCTCAGAGATTTCCTGGTGGTCCCCTCCCCTGTTCTGATAAAGCTCTACAAATACCACAGCCAATGCAGCACAGGTACAGTATAACCACCCCCGGGCCCCACGCCCCCACATTAGGTGTGCATGTGTCACATTAAAGTGTTAAGTTAAATCAAACTAAATTGACCTGTAGTCTAGTTAGTCTAAATGGAAAGAAATGTTGGACCTGTTGCCTGGTGTAAATTTAAACTGTCTAAATGCAACCAAATGGAGTCGTCCATTTGCTCCCATTGGTAGGCTACTGTAGGCTACAAACTTCATTAGGACTAATTCCAAACTAGGGTCTTTGGGACAAACAAAACAGTACCGAAGATTGCTCATAATTTTGGGACTGTCCACACATTTTAGTCAGTTGGACTCATGATTTGAATGAATTACCAACACTACAAAATCAACCATAGTACAGTAGCACTACAATAATACAATGTATCTAATTATTTTAATGCATAAGATGTGAGTGGATGCATGCATGCATTCTACGTCAGAGTTGCGTTAACATTTTTTATCTACAGTGTAGGTGCTTCCATTTAACATTTTCTTTTGTAAACGCTTCCATTTGCAATTGACCAGATCCCATATCTGACAGAAATAGCACAGAACATTTCTCTCGTGGCTGGTGGTCGGATGCACAGTCGAACCACCATCCATGACAGTCACATCCGAGGCCCGATCTGCTATTGATCAGAACATGGCATTCATTGACCGAACGATGGCAGACACACGGACAAATCGAAATGCAATTCACATTATTGATTACACTGCAGTGCCCTGCAGAATGCAACACTTTGATATATGAAACATTGAACCCATTTAGACCTGGTGTAACCTATACATTATTTTACCTTTCATGCCGGGGGATACCTCTGTGTCTCATTTTATTTTTTATTATTTTTTATCTAACCCTTATTTAACCAGTAAAAACACATTGAGACTGCATCTCTATCATATAGCAACATCATTGTTTTTAACACTTTGAATGTATTCTGACATCAATATTTAAAAAAATATATAATAATAATTGGGAAAAAGGTGGGGAAACTCAGGTTTTGCAGTCAAAGTGTTCCATACTCCTTCATATGACGAACAGCAGAAATATCTGATCTACAAGCTTGTTGATAATGCTATGTTCAGTATTTTGGACACTTGGAAAATGGGGGGAGATTTAATAAAGAAATAGATCAATTGAAATATTGTATAATGACGTGCCCGAAAAGTGTAGTTAAACATGAGATGCTTCATAGATTCATAAAGTGATGCTTCTATAAAAAACATGCCTGTCTGTCATTTTGAACTGTAATGTGTTTCTGTCCTTTGGGTGCTGTGCTTTTTGTTAAAGGGACCGGAGAAATCAGGATCAACGTAACCAACGAGCACTGCCAGCCAACCTTCAACATCCTCACCAACAGGAAGGACCAGCCTTCCATGTATGAGCAACTCAGAGACATCTCCATCGACAACATCTGCAGGTTGGACACATTTTCTGTAGTATCAACAAATTGTTTTTTGACAGCCCCAGATTCCTGAGTCATCTCCCCTCCATCTCGTATCTTTTTGGTCTGTAATTTGTTTGCATTAAACTAATTGTGTAAAGGTAGATCATATGAGAGTTGGATTGCAGTACAGTATTTATGTTTGGTCAATACATTCTACAGCATGTTTCACACCACTACTTTAAAGAACACGCACATCCATACATTTCAACAGGTGCAGGATCCAAAAGATAACTGAAGAGCGGAGAAAAGGGTTGACAAGAAAAAAGGGTTGTCAATACATTTTTGGGAGCTTTTAAAATGTTGTGCGGATCAATCCTCTTTTTTCTTTTTCTTTTTCCTCACACCACTACTTCACACTAAGATTAGCAACTTCTTTTAATTGATTATTTTCCAAATAAACTATTCGCTGATCTTAATCTCCACCTCTCTCAGATGTCTCAAGGCCGGTCTGACCATGGATCCTGTGATAGTGGAGGCCTTTCTGGCCAGTTTGTCCAATCGTCTCTACATCTCACAGGAGAATGACAAGTGAGTGACATCTCTTTCTCTCTTTTAGCCCAAAATAAACGTGTATCTGCCGTATAATCACCCTCGGACTAGTGTCCACATTTGACGTTGATTGGGAGTCACTCTTACAAAAGCCCCTTTTTCCTGCCACAGGGAGGCCCATCTGATTCCCGACCACACCATCAGAGGGCTGGGTCACATCGCTGTGGCTCTGAGGGACACGCCCAAGGTCATGGAACCCATCTTGCAGATCCTCCAGCAGAAGTTCTGCCAGCCAACCTCGCCGCTGGATGTGCTCATCATAGACCAGCTGGGTTGCATGGTTATCACCGGAAACGTGAGTATTATGGCACGCACGCACGCACGCACGCACGCACGCAAGCGCGCAGTCTTACCACTTCCCTTTTGCTTCCCTTCAGCAATACATCTACCAGGAGGTGTGGAATCTGTTCCAGCAGATCAGTGTGAAGGCCAGCTCGGTGGTTTATTCAGCCACTAAAGACTACAGAGACCATGGTTACAGGTCAGGTTCTGATATACTGACCTATGAGTATTAGTATGAGCAGAAATACTAACTAACATCATGAATGATGTACTGTTATGTGCTAAACAGTGTGACTCCTTCCCTCTAAGGCACTGCTCCCTGGCTGTGATAAATGCCCTGGCCAACATTGCAGCCAACCTGCAGGTGGAGCCACTGGTGGACGAGCTGATGGTGAACCTGCTGGAATTGTTTGTCCAGCTGGGCCTGGAAGGAAAGAGGGCCAGTGAGAGGGCCTCAGACAAAGGGCCGGCCCTTAAGGTATACTGTAGTGTAGTTGTAGTACACTAGTTCTCAACGCTGCTGGTTTCCAGGGGTCCCTAGTTAATTATTGATAGTTAGAAAAACAAATGGACCCTTTCAGGTCTGTAACCCAGAGTGTACAAATGAACTTGGTTCCATTTGTAACTGGGGGTCTTTGAAATGAAAAAACAGTGCTGTAGCATTACATGCATGTACAATTGTACAGTATGCATGTACTACTGATTCATTTCTGATTCCTCGCCTGTCTTTATGTAATCTCTCAGGCATCAAGTAGTGCTGGAAACCTTGGTGTCCTCATCCCAGTCATTGCTGTGGTAAGTAGGAATTGTACAGTACATGTTTACTGTAGGTAACCACCCCTCGCCCCCTAAAACGTTATTTTTGTGTGCTTGGTGTTGAAATACAACACTGTTAGAAAATCTACAGGAGAATCTGCGTGGTTAATGGTGAATCTGGGCTCTTAGTTATTATTTAACTCCATGGACAAATATTTACCCTCTCCGCTGGTGTACACAGCTCGGTATCATTGGGTTGGTGATTGTTTTTCTTTTTTGTAAAGTTTTTATTAGATACATTGTATGACAAGTGACAACACATTTTATACTAACATTAGTTCTGCGTGTAATGTGTACAAGTGTTCATTGCTGATTTAAATCAGTTGAATGATTAAAATAGTATTTCCATCAAAAAGGCCAAGTACACAAATTGTTCTTTCAGAATATCTGTAACAAAACAAATGGTTGTTCTAGTGGATCTTAACCTCTTTCTCTCCTGGTGTTATTTATATTACATTAATTACAGAGTCACATTGTAACATAAGTGCTCTTGCAGACATGAAAGATCAGGATTTTAGTTTACTGGCCTCAGAGCTAGAGAGGAACATTAACAGCATTTGCGGACTCACTCAGCCAAACATTTACAGAGACCATTTCTATGTAAAACAGGCAAAGTATTCATGAAAAGTCCTTAGACATAAAAGTGCAAACTGCACCTGTTGAGTTGAGCTCGTTAGAACCTAGGCTGAATACCTTGTATGAATCATAGAATTTGCAGGGACTATTAGGGGTGTATTAGCTGGACTCCTGGATAAGGCCTGTCACAATTACTACATAATAATTGCCTAATCGCAATTATTTGAGATAATCGCAATTATTTTGCTCATTTTCAAAAATAGTGGAAATAGATCTGTGATGCGCTTGTAGATTGGCAATTTGCCAATTTTCACCATGGTATATTTAGGTTATTTATCATAACGACCTAAAAGCCAAACAAAAATGTATTTGGTATTTGTATTTTGGTTTCGACAGAAACGCAGTCATTAATCACAATTATTTATGTGACAATTAATCGTCATGTAAAATGTCCTAATTGTGACAGCCCTCTACTCCTGGCTGGACAGACTCTAGTTTTGCGAGGGGTTGGCCACCCGGCCCATGAAAACAAGGCACTCTGTGCGGTGCTCATAGATGAGGAAGAGGAAGGGCCTGTCCACGACGAAGCGGATCTGAGAGGAGAGCGGCATGAAACCCACCTGGGTCAGAGCGGCGGCCTCTGTCCCCTCCTCGTTCACTGTGATGGTCCCCTGGTGTTTCAGCTGGAGGGGGGACACCATGGGGAGACATGTTCCATTTACTGAAGTACACATGAAGAAATGGACAAGGTGTCCATCGATGGCTGCGATTCACAACCAGCGATGGACACCTTGTGGATCATTCACAACTTGTGAATGATCCACTGACTTTCTGTTTTTAACTGTCTCTTCACATTTGATTTGGTTAGGGTTTAGTGAGAGAATGGTTGATTTGGAGTTAACTATACATACCAAATTAATGGCGATCTTTTCCGTGGATATCCCAGTGAAGTCTCCATTCTCAAACAGGTCTGTCAGACCCATCTCCTTCAGATGGTCAACGAGGTTATAATTCTGCTCCAATTTAAATCTGGGGAACACCACTTCACGAGTCCTATCAGAGGAACAGACAGAATAGACAGAATTGGACAAAATCTAATATTATGATCTTTTTGATAATGATATACCAAATACCTTGCTTCATAGCGACATTGTGGAGATGACTATTGGTGCTTTCACAAAATATGTACACAATGTGATCAGCAGTAATACCTACTTATATATATATATATAATAAGTGGGTAAAGGCAAGTAAGTTCAGAAAATATATCACTGTAAAATGTATCACTTTACTGTACTGCAGCCTTTAAAACCAGGAAAAGACAACACTTATACTATATATCACAATATTACCATATTCAAAATCCCGGATATATCTAGTCTCATCACAATAACAATAATGATAGTCAGACTCAGAAGAAGAGTCTATTTTAGATTTGTTAATCCCAAGGACTGGGTATATCATACCATCTTCATGGAGCGATTTTCCTCACCATGGAAACTTTCCTCACCATGGAAACTGTCAAAATGTTGTACTGTACTGTATATAAGTTCATATGAGTGTCCTGCTGACCTGTTTGTCATGTTGTTTAGCCACTTGTTGACCACAGTGGGGGAGATCTCCTGTTCCAATTTCCTCATGTTGGAGATTTTCCTGGGCAGGGCGATGAGCATGCTGATGTTTCCTGCGTACGGGAGCTGAGATCAAGACAGTTTATTTTACCTTACACCGATAATTTCTGTAATGAACTTGGAGAGAGACTTCATCAGAAAAATGCAATATACCGGTACTCATACAATATATACAATGGTCTCAAACAGTTTGAGACCACCCACCTGCAGGATGTCACACTCTAGTTCGTGGTCGGCCGCAGCCATGTAGTTCCCCTTGTTGGTCATCATTGGCACGCGCACGTTTGTCCTCTCGTTCACACGGAAGTTGCGGTAGTAAGTCATTTCTTTAGGGAACTTTTGCTCCCATGTACCTGTTTCATGAAAGTAAGGGACATTTGATGTGCTGTGAGTAACCAAACAAAGCTGGTCTACTGATGACTACAAAAAAAAAACCTCAATACTGGCCCAGTTTCCAACTTGTGCTTCTTACTGCTTACCTTTGAAGTACAGATAGTTGAGCAGCATCACAACCATGTTTGGGTCCACACTCTTAAGTGGCTCTTTGATCAGTCCTTTGGTCAGCCTTAGGATGCGACGGTTGGCCTTGCTCAGAAAGGCCGGGTCTCCGAAGTCCACTGACTGTGGCTCGGCAAAATAATAAGCCTTTGTGTCTGCACGGAAAGAATCTTTCAGCGAGACCTCTTTCTTCACGTAGAGGTCGTTCACTGAGCGCAGTGTGTAGCCAAAGTTCCTCCGGAATAGACGGTGTGTCAGCTTCCTGAAAAGCTTGTGCACAGTCGTGTTGTCATAGTGATGGCTGGCGTTGACAAAATCGGCAAATCCCATTGAGTTGTAGAGCTGGTCATGGGTTCTGGGCCCCGCACCCAACGACATCATCGCCATAGCGATAGAGATGCCCGCCGGGGCCAGCAGGATGTTGTCAGTCTGGTTAACGTGGTTACGGAGGCTCCGGTACAGGCTAAAACCAAAGCGGGCATTGATGATGTTGATTCGCTGGAGCCGCGAGCGGCCGTGGAACAGCCGTAGGAGTCTGGCACGGCGGATCTTGGGGTCCGAGGGCTCAGCAAATATGTCGATTTCCGGAGCCGGGGTGGCAATCTCATCTATTGTGTCACCTTCTCTGAAAAACAGTTGCATGATTGTATCATCCACTTGTATGTTACATTTAAACAGTATTATGTTTTAAAATAATGTCTTAAGTTACTGCATTTTAATAGTGCATAAATGATCCAATATGCAGTTACAATTTCATCGTGTCACTTACTT
Source organism: Benthosema glaciale (assembly GCA_900323375.1). Classification (NCBI taxonomy): domain Eukaryota; kingdom Metazoa; phylum Chordata; class Actinopteri; order Myctophiformes; family Myctophidae; genus Benthosema; species Benthosema glaciale. Next base: position 29,109 of record OOFJ01018549.1, on the reverse strand, counting down.
ATCATCATCGGTGTCCTCAGCCAAGAGCATATCAAAATCAAGATAGTCTTCATCCTCAAAGCCGTCAAAGGGAATGTCGTTGGTCACAGTGTTCTCTTTATGGTAGTCCAAGGGGATAGCCTCCATGTCCGTCAACCCTGTGTGGCCAAGGCCTCTGGGGTCCGGGTCAGCATCAGGCTCAGTAAAGTGAGAGGCCAGGTCTTTTATCCCAGCTAAGGCTGGGCTGACCAGGAGGCACAGCATGTAGGAGACTTTGATGAGCCACATCCTGAAAGGAGACGGGCAAGAACAGAGGCTGAATCAGAGAACGACACAAATTTGTTTGATTTGAACGCAAAATTGGAAAAGTAAGATTAACATGATACTGAAATTTGAATGACAAGTTTAAAATAGAAACGGCATCTGGAAATAAATGAAGTACTGTCTCTCTCTAACATGTAGTATTTGATAGCATATCCCTTGCTTGCAATGACTGCATTAAGGCTGCTATCCTTGAATATATAACTAATGATTTTCAGGCTTTTACTACAGCCTGTTTTTGTGATGTCACTGACTGAGGGTTTCTTTACAGCTCTCACAATGTTTCTGTGTTCAACGTCTGTAGTTGTCCTTGTTCGACCTATTCAATGTCTGCTGCTTAGTGCATCAGCTGCTGCTTTATTTTTCAGGACATTCCAAGTTGTTGTACAAGCTATACGCAATGCTTGTGCAACGGCTCTGATCGATTTCCCTCTTTTGTAAGCTTGTGGCTTACAAAAAAACCTACAAAAAAGTGGCTTGTTTTTCTCCTAAAGGCAGCTCCCTGGTCCTCACGTTGGTTTATATTTTAATCAGAATACGGGCAAAGTCTAAGGCCAAAACCAAGAGTAGACATTAAGAACTACAATAAGAAACACCTGTTAGTCACATGTTCTAGTATTGCTCACCTAAAATGTATTCTGATATAATCAGATATAAAAATGTATATACTGTATTGCTAGCCTAGCTAGTCTAGATACAAAAATAGCAATGATTAGAAGCTGAATTTCAGATCTGTCATTTCATGCACATATTTTAACCTCAAATTCAGTTGTCTTTCAGCTTACTGTACAATAAGAAAAGGAATTGACCTAGCTGTTCCAATACTTTTGGATGGGACTGTATATACTGTATATATAATATGTGAAATGGCTTACCCTGTGGTTGTTGTGTTGTATTGGTTCTGTGTGCAGATCTATGAGCAAGGAGTTGAGCTTGGCAACTGAACTTTGATGCAAGCTCCTCCTGAACAAATAGGCCAGATCAAACATCGGACAAAAAGTTCTGTGACTAACTGAAAACTTGAACTCTTCCCAAATCACTTCATCCCTCCAGAATATTTGTTTTGGTTAATTGTCAAAAGTATTTCAATCAATATATTTAACATTTTCTATGTTTTCACATACATATTAGAGTTTGTGTAATGTTCTTGATTATTGTTTCACTCTTCTTTTGGAATCTCATAGTGCAGTATAATATGGAGATTTGAAGATGGCTTGATTGTTCATCTTGCTGCTTCTCCTTCTTCCCCAATCCACAGCTGACCAGACGCCTTCCGCCAATCAAAGAGGCCAAGCCCCGCCTCCAGAAGCTGTTCCGTGACTTCTGGTTGTACTCTGTGGTTATGGGCTTTGCGGTTGAGGGAAGTGGTAAGTCATCTTATTGAATTCCTTGGTTTTAACAATCCAGTGTCACACACCAATTTACATTGTATCGAAAATAAAGGGAGATAGTGACGCCTTTAACACACATTGATGCTTCTAATTTATACGTTGTCATATGGCTGTATTGCTTGCCCAAAAGCAGCGACTGCTCCAGAAAATTGTGACTGGGGGGCAGGCTATTCAGAGGGGGGCTAATGAATTTTGGGGGGGTCCTTAGTTACCCAAAAGAAGGATTTAAGCTTCATAATTTGCATGATAAGGAGTGTTCTCCCTGTTCTCTGTGTGTGCGTGCGTGTGTTTGTTTTTGTCTGCGTCTCTGTTCGTCTGTCAGGACTGTGGCCAGAGGAGTGGTATGAGGGAGTTTGTGAGATTGCTACCAAGTCTCCCCTCCTCACCTTCCCCAGTGGAGAGCCTCTACGCTCAGAGCTGCAGTATAACTCGGCCCTGAAGAATGACACAGTCACACCGGTATGCATGTGCACACACACACACACACACACACACACACACACACACACACACACACACACACACACACACACACACACACACAG
>OOFJ01018549.1:6104-19481 GCA_900323375.1 Benthosema glaciale | reverse complement strand
GTGTGAAGAAGGACTACTCCAACTTCATGGCTTCCCTCAACTTACGGAACCGCTACACTGGAGAGGTGAAGTCTATTGTTGAATGTACCGCTACACTGGAGAGGTGAAGTCTATAGTTGAATGTACCGCTACACTAGAGAGGTGAAGTCTATTGTTGAATGTACCGCTACACTGGAGAGGTGAAGTCTATTGTTGAATGTACCGCTACACTGGAGAGGTGAAGTCTATTATTGTATGTACCGCTAGTCCGCTACACTGGAGAGGTGAAGTCTATTGTTGAATGTTATGATTATGGTAGACTGGATCCCAACACTGCTTTTTCTGGCATTAGGGAGCTGCCGGCCGGATCCGCCAGGAGAAACTACACGCACCTGCGTGACATGATACTAATTAATTAGAGCGACAGAGAGAGAGAGAGAGGAGTGTGTGGACGTATGTGTGTGCGTGTCTGCGTCAATTTAATAAGGTCTTGGCGATCAGAAATCAGCAAAGAGTGAGTGATGCACAACATGCAGAAAATAGGCGATATCAGCCCCAGACTTTTCTTTTCCTCCCTGGAAATAAAACGTCTGGGTTTCCGAGGCTATGATGATGGTAATGCGTGAGTGTCTCTCTAAACGGCTGAACATGGGCATTTTTACTTATTGAGTCGCTAATTCACCTTTTGGAATTGTGGAAAACTAGCTAACACGCTAGATTGATAATTCACCACATGGCACATTTCACATTGTATGTATTTGATACATATACAAAGACATGTAATTTGTATGACAGGGGAAACACAGCATGAGCAAATAACCCAGATATGTCCAATTTATTCCAATTATTTCACGTTATATTGTGCGTGTGTGTGCGATGTTTAGGTGGCTGGTATGATCCAGTTTTCCCAGGCGACCCACAACCAGTCAGACCTGACCAAGCTGATGGTCCATCTGACGACTGACGCTCTGGAAAGGAAAGACCCAGAATCTTTCACTCAGTCCATGTTCAAGATGGCCGCCCTGCTAATCAGTACCAAAGGTAAGCACCATCTTGCACCATCGTGTATTCCACGTTCCCGTCGCCCTGCTTCATTCCATGTCAACCAGTTCCACGCCACACAGTCAATGTGGTTCATATGGGTCATCAACAGCTATGGGGATGAGCACATCGAGATGCCTCGCTACAAGCACTCAACTCATTCGCTGCCAATCGTGTGTTTTTTCCAAAGCCTACACTGCCACTCATGTTTTGGCGTGTGTTGTTTGTTTTCAGTTTTTCAGCTAGAGGGCGCTCTTTGCTAACCTATGAGTAACCGTTTGACTCTCTTTCACACAGAGATCCAGGGATCACGTGATCGCATGTTTTCCTCGGCCGTTTGCTTCATGTGTTTCTGTGGAAAACACCTGTATCTCGTCTCCCTTATTCTCCTCCCCCTTTTTGCCCAGACAGGCTATTTTCAATGGACCAAAACTGAATGGATGGTCACTCTGACAATTAACCCCCGGCCCGTTTCGTATTTATCAATGGTCGGGGGATTGATCGTAGTGGAGATAAATATTTTGTGACTACTTAACACATATATAGCCAAAGACGGCTATTTACGTCCTATCTAATCCAACGCTTCACTGTCAGAGACGCTGATCTATTTCCTATGGTATTTTCTGTGGTTATGATAGATCTCTCTCTTCACCAACGTATGAATGGTTCTAGGTTGCTGGACGATCGATAAAACTGGAAATTAATCGGAAGTGAAAATGTCGTCTGGCTGAAGTCCCCGTTGACTCTGCCCGGACAATGAATGAATGAACGAACGAACGAACATCAATTATGCCCCCCTCCCCCTCTGTGTCCGTCAGACTGTGATCCTCAGCTCTTGCATCATCTGTGCTGGTCTCCTCTGAAGATGTTTACAGAACATGGTATGGAGACGGCCATCGCCTGCTGGGAGTGGCTGCTGGCTGCGCACAACGGAGTAGAAGTCCCCGTACGTAAACAGTAAAATGAAAAGTGTTGCGAGTTACGCTAACCCTGAGAACCCCTGCACACGTGTCCTAACATAACATCCTACTATTAAATGAGTTACGCTAACCCTGAGAACCCCTGCACACGTGTCCTAACATAACATCCTACTATTAAATGAGTTACGCTAACCCTGAGAACCCCTGCACACGTGTCCTAACATAACATCCTACTATTAAATGAGTTACGCTAACCCTGAGAACCCCTGCACACGTGTCCTAACATAACATCCTACTATTAAATGAGGCAACCTCTTTATCTGTCCTTCCGTCTTCCGTTTCTCCTCGGTGGCTAGACCAATCGACTAAACTTGCACATGCTCATTGGCATCATATATGCTATGCAGGGAGTGAGGAAGCTGATTCTTCCCTTTCTCCAAATTTAAGACGTTTATTAGCATTTTTGTAGGAACAGAGAAGGGACAGCAATGTGTTCAGCTGTGGCTGAACCACATCTAGCCAAGTGTTGTAACTGACACACTGGACACGACAAGAAGAAGAAGCATTTTTGTGAGCTCCCCCTGAATTAAGACTGGTGTGGGTGGAAATTGCTCTAATCTGTTGAAAATGTTTGTATTGTCACTGTTGGTCAGGGAGGGTGAAGACAACCACATATCCCCTCTGATTGGGTATTGGGTGTTTTTAATTGTTCTTGTTCTTTTGTCTTCCTCTCTCCCAGTTCATGCGTGAGATGGCGGGGGCGTGGCAGAATGCAGTGGAGCAGAAGCTGGGTTTGTTCTCGGAGGCCAAGGTAGAAGCAGACCCTCTGGCCGCCTCCGAGGAGAGCCAGCCTGTGCCCTGCCCACCTGACGTCACACCTCACTTCCTCTGGATAGAGGTCTGTCATTCTTCACTCCATGGTCTATGTGCTGTAGTGTACACCTCCCTCTGTCTTGTCCCAACTAATTACTGCTGGCCAAAATATTGAATTATACAATAGAGGTATCAAAAATGTTCTTACTTTCATTGGATAATATCCGCTTGATGATATCGAGACGACATTATGCCATATTAACCTTTGGTCCATGAATGCCGTGTTAATATCCTAAAGTCATATTTCCCAGTTCTTGTCTCAGTACACTGTTACAGAATGGTGAACATATATTTCCTCTGTCAAGAGACGACCATTCATATTCCAACCCCTCTGCTTTTCCTGTCAGAGCACTCATAGTGTTTTTATGTCAGTCTTTGGTCTTAATTAGACCACAATGCCAGCTGTCCATTATACATCTAGATGTTCACAGGACAATAACAAATTAGATGGATGTGTGCTTAGATTATTCTTTTATTTTAGCTAGTTATTAGGTCTTCACTAATTACTAATAGGACTACTACTACTAAGTAATATTACTACTGCTGCTGAGAAGGTGAAGGTAGCAAAAGATCATCTCTCTCTCTCTTTTAAATCTTGTGCACATACCCTCGTCTGCCCTGCAGTTCCTGGTGCAGAGGTTCGAGATAGCCAAGTACTGCAGCGTGGACCAGGTGGAGATATTCACCGCCATCCTCCAGAGGTCACTGTCGCACAACGTTGGAGGAGCCAAGAGCAGCCTCAACAGACATGTTGCTGCCATCGGGCCCAGATACAGGTAGTGTCAACAGACATGTTGCTGTCATCGGGCCCAGATACAGGTAGTGTCAGACACTGCTTCTCAAAGTCTCCCCCAGTTTGGTCTGCACTTGGACGCGTACCGCCATCTGAAAGGGCTTTGTGCCAGGGAAATATTTTCAATTATTAAAAAAACTCCAAACATTTTTAAAAATCACACCCGTGTGAACTGAGTGGTGTGAGGTCTTATACGGACTGAATCTTCTTTTTGATATATACATCTTCCAAATGGGTCCCATATCAGGACATCTTCAGGACATCTTTTCAAGATGATCCAATACTTGTGATTGATTCTCTGATTGCATCCCCTTTTATACGCACTGTCCAGCACTGGTCTGATGTAACGTTTTACGTACTAGTCTTCACATGACTCTTATGTAATGATTCCTACCCGTTTGAACTCAAATGACTTCATACCTGTCTACGGTGGACAGGGTGTGACACGGGACGTTTCGGGTCCACACCAAAGTTTGTCCACACCAAAGCTGGTTATAGGAGTGGTGTTTCACACCACTAAAAAATAGCAGATGTACAAGCTTGCAGCGTGGCATGAAGTGACACTCTGTGAGCTTGTAGATCTGGTCTCCCCCAAGGACCCACCTATCCGAACCAATGGTTTCAGGCTTCCCAAATGTTTACATACATTATGAATTAACCAGTTAAGCCACTATTTAAAAAATAATGAAATAATTATGAAAATGGCTTGCAAGGCATTGTGAGCTTATAGATCAGTAACCGAGTCAAACTAAATGTAATGCCTAAACTCAAATACCACTATGATTATTTTGGGGGGGGTTTCAGTTCAAATAATATGATTATTTCAGGGGGTTCCCAGTTCAAATATTAATATTTTGGGGGGGGATCCCCAGTTCAAATATGATTATTTTGGGTGCCTGAAATGGTTGAGAACTACCGAGGTAGTGTACCATGAGACCCAAAGCTGCACTGTAGATGTTACTGGAGGTTTCCGGGCTCGTCATGTGAACTATTCCTATGTCTGCCAGACTGCTGACCCTGGGCATGATGGTGCTGCACGCTGATGTCGTGACCAGTGCCACCATCCGCAACGTGCTGAGAGAGAAGATTTACTCCACAGCCTTTGACTACTTCAGGTAGGAATATAGTGGTGTGTTGTGAGCTTGTAAATCTGATATTATTGTTTGTTTGTTTTTTTAAATCTCTCACTTCTGTTTGAATAAAAATGATGTCTAATAATCCTAATTCTTCACCATTTTCACAATTTGTCTTTGTATAGCATTGCTCCTAAGTTTCCCACACAGACGGAGAAGAGGTTGAGAGAAGACATCAGCATAATGATCAAGTTCTACGCCAGCCTGCTGTCAGACAAGAAGTATCTGGCTGCCACCCAGCTGGTACCACCAGGTACACTGCTGAAGAGGCATAGCACGATCAACATTATTATACCCAAAATAAAATATTCTGATTAGCAAGTTGCTAATCAGAATAGACACCAGTCTGCTAATAGCAACAGTGGTAACATAGCAACCTGGTATCTCAAAGACGTATTGGGTAACCATGGCGTCTTATAATGTTTACAAGCCTACAGTACATGTCATGTAATTGATGATCCCTGATTTTATACTGGAAAAATCTTGACCTACCCTAACGTATATTGACATTGCCCTGTGGGGTGGATGGTAGACGTCACTAACGTAACATGCCCATATAGAAGGTATTCTGGTGTGTAGACCTGTGTGTGTATATACCTTAGTGATGTCACTGATGACATCACACTCTTGAGATTGCTCTGTGATACCACAATCTCACGGTTCTACTTCAAAGCCTATCGCAGAAGACCTGAGGTAGTGCAGTGGGGGGGGGGGTCAGACCGATACTGTACGTGGGCATATATCGATGACATCATCACGGATATGAGCATGAAAGGGCAGACGGACACAGAGATCTATATATATGGGCATAAAAGGGACAGACATGCAGAACGTTTCTAAGTTCTTTGTTCATTCTTTGTGGAACTCTGCATTGACAGCACAGATTAGACCGTTAGGTGTAACTTCTCCTCTTTCCGTTTATGGGAGAAAGTGTTTTAGCATAGTGACTGGTGTTGTAATATTCGGATGAACCGGATGTTTCCTCTTTTCCAGACAATCAGGACATGTCGGTCAACAGCCTGTCTGTGATGACGGTGACAGACAGCCGCAGCAATCTGGATGTGGCCGTGGGTCAGAGGCAGCAGGTGGCCCAGGGATGGATCAATACTTACCCTCTGTCCTCTGGCATGTCCACCATATCCAAGAAATCAGGTAAAACATGCACGCATGCACGCACGCACACACACACACACACACACACACACACACACACACACACACACACACACACACACACAGTGCTGTGATATGCACTTGGAATTGCAACTATAAGAAAAGAAAAGTCCTACACAGTAAAATACTGTTAATTTATCAATTTGTAACTCTGAGAGCATACGAATGTAGCATTAATTTGTACGCCCTTAGAGTTATTTTAACTCCCATAACATTACAGTGTAGTGAAGCAGAACTCCATCAGCTTGTTATTCATATACAGTAGTACATGAAATATATGCCACATATATAAAGTTGTCTATAAAAATGAGTTTGATACATTTCTGTTGTGCTCTTTCAGGATTGTCTAAGAAAAGCAACAGAGGCTCTCAGCTGCACAAGTACTACACCAAACGCAGAACCCTACTGCTGGCACTGCTCGTAAGAATCCTCATCTATTCTCACTTATGTTTGTCAATCTATACTCTTTTCATACTTACTGACTACCTTTTTAGCCCCACTATTGGCAGGGCTTTTAGGAAGGTGCCCTCTGATTTTAGTGACTGCACCATGGGCTTTCCTTTAGTGCTACGATTAGGCCAAAATGGCATGAAAGTTGCTTAGCGCATATATGCTCCTGTGTAAACTGGAAACTGGAACTGCAAATCACTCCTGTGTGAACTGAGCGGTGCAGGCTGCACAACAACACTGCTGGCCCAATCAGCTGCAGGGGTGCTGCCTACAAACAGACATTGAAGCTGTTGAGGCCGCACTCTAAACAGACAGACATACACACACGGTCCGCTCAAAAAGAAAAGAAGATACTTTAAAGTTATAGTTGAAAAAGTTGTTACTCCTTTAGTAAATGCAAAATATATCCCCTGTCCTCCAATTGTGTGCGTGTGCGTGTGCGTCCACACCCCTTCCCCTGTGATGTCATGTGGCATTCAAGTTAATGGCAAAATAAACGTGTGGCTTTGGGTGTATCATGTATGTCTTGTCCCGTCAGGACCCTGGTGGGCCCAAGACCAGACGTTGAGAAACCGTGCTGTATTTATTGTTACGTCTCTCCTCAGGCCAGTGAGATCGAGCGCCTGACGACGTGGTACAACCCCCTGTCCACCCAGGAGCTGGCCATCTCCACAGAGCAGTCTGTGGAGACCAGCATCGCAAACTGGAGGTCCAGATACATCAGCCTGACTGAGAAACAATGGAAGGACAACGTGAACCTGGCCTGGAGCATAGCGCCCTATCTAGCCCTGCAGCTCCCTGCCAGGTACTCAGACAAGATGTTTACATTGTACCTTACCATGGCATGTACAGTACCATCATCAACCACAATTCTACACCAAATCTCCCAAAAATAACCAATCCACAAGCTCATGTACAAGGTTGTAGATTTGTTGTATTCGTCGAATGTGAGCCTCAGCAGCCTTACTTACAGTCCGCTCATTCTGTATATAGTCAGTTCATCTGTCAGTCTGTTAGTGGGCCAGTCTGTCAGTCAGTGGCTTGGCTTATGCACACCCAAGTTAGGTTTTGATTTGACATTTCAGGTTCAAGAACACAGAAGCCATTGTGTCAGAGGTGACCCGCCTGGTGCGTATGGACCCAGCTGCCGTATGTGACGTCCCAGAGGCTGTCAAGGTGAGATTTTTCACCTGTCACAAGCTGTCCCTAATCCCACTCCCTTCCTCTTAATCGACAACATCGTAAAGTCCTGTGTAAAAGGGTGACTCATCCTGTTCACAATTCTGTTTGGCCTCTTTTAGCACACGGTCAAATTCTGTGTTAAATTATGTATGTATTAAGTGTATTTAAAAAATATTATAGTTGGTGCCACATTCAAAACTTAAAGCATGTTTGTCCACCCCCTGTCTGTCCGGGCAACGGATGGAAAATGGGTGAGGAGTGAGGACAGCACAGGAACTGACACTTATGTTCGTTTGATAGTAGGATTACGGAAATCAACTTGGAGAGATATTTAGAATCTCACTGTGTGGTTACAAACATCAAGGCTAAGGCTGGGAACGAGATAGGGAATGAGGTGAAGAAGTTCAAGTATCCCAGGGTCTTGTTCACGAGTGAGGGGAGGACGGAGAAGGAGATCAGCCGGAGAAATTTGAGCAGCAGGGACGGTATTGCAGTTGCTGTACCGCACTGTTGTGACAAAACTACTACTGAGAAATCTTCGTTCCTACTCTCACCTATGGTCATGAAGTGTGGGTCATGACTGAAAGAATAAGGTCACCAATACAAGCGGACGAAATTAGTTTTCTCCCGATGGGTTCGTGTGACTGAACTTCTCACCCTATCTCTGAGTAGAGTCGCTGCTTCTTCACCTGGACCTTTCCAGCCAGCTTAGGTGGTTCGGGCATATGGTAGGATGCCTCTCGTGCGTCCCACTGGGAGGAGACCCCCGGGCAGACCAAGGATGAGATGGGGCGATTACATCGACTCACTGGCCTTGGAACGCCTCAGGTTCCCCCAGGAGGAAGTTACTAATGTTGCTCCCCCCTCTGGGATTGCTTTACATTTTAGAATCACAATTGTCCATTCCATTATCCTGCCTGGCCCCTGACTACATTTTAAGGGCCTACTTTGCTAAAAGTTAAAGAGAGACTAAGGTTATTCTTTTTTCAGTCACTCATCTAATAAGGCAAAACATTTTTACATGGCAATACTTATTAATCTCCTGAGATGATGATGTTGTTGGGATGATCGTCTCCCTCCAGCTTTCTTCAGTCTGTCTGATTTAGTTCTGCCTGGCTGGAGTCTTAATGAGCAAGGAGAGGGTTGAGAGTGCAGGGGTGTGCCACCTCCAAGCCCTCGTCCTCGGAGGACGAGGGCTTGTCTACTTGATGATCCTCTCTGACATCTCACTGTTGTTTGTTGTTCCCCATCACTTTAGTTACCAATAAATACAGCTCCCTCTAGGGGACTTGTTAGCACATGACGTTGTGTCAATGAATCACTCCAAATTCCAGTCCTCTCTGATTATCAATGGTTGTAACTACTAAGTAAATACGAAAAAAGCCTGGCATTGGGCCTGGCACTGGGTGGAACATATGAGGTTTTTACTCTGGCAGTCAATTAGTTAATTTGTCCGTATCACACTGAAAGTGTAAAAATGTATTCTGCAGCGCTGTCATAAAAATGGATCCTAGCCCAGGCATTATTCTGATGTCTGAATTATGTCATCTCACTCCCACTCATCTTTGCTGTGTGTTCGCAGTTCTTAGTGACATGGCACACCATTGACGCTGACTCGCCAGAGCTGAGTCACATCCTATGCTGGGCCCCGGCCGACCCCCCTACCGGACTGTCCTACTTCTCCTCCATGTATCCCCCCCACCCCCTGACCGCCCAGTATGGGGTCAAAGTTCTCCGCTCCTTCCCTCCGGTACGTCAACATACACTTAAGTTATAAGCTCACGTGTTGTGATGCTGTGATGGCTGTAGATATAGATTGACTCATTTTGACACGTGGCCTATAATTTAAGAATTATCCTGAAATTAATTTTCCATTTCCTGCTTTGTTTGTAATAAAGGCTGCACAAATAGCTCTGTTATAAACAATATGTATGTAAGTAATAAAGCCTGCACAAATGTGTCAAGTATCTACAGTACATGTTGTCTAATGTTCTGCCCAGTCACACTTTCGCCTGCCTTTCTTTCTAGGATGCCATTTTGTTTTACATTCCGCAGATTGTCCAAGCACTTCGATATGACAAGGTATTACAACTTATTACATTATATTATAATGAGTGCTGCGAGCTTGTACATCTGCTATCTTTGAACATCTTTGACAAACCCTGAAAGTGTGAGAACTACTGATTTAGAAGGCATTTGTAGAATCGGCATCAGGTCTCGATGGGTTCAAGTTGAATGTGTGCCTGTCTTTGTGCCCTGCTGTTAGATGGGTTATGTGAGAGAGTACATCCTGTGGGCGGCTCAGACGTCCCAGCTGCTGGCTCACCAGTTCATCTGGAACATGAAGACCAACGTCTACCTGGACGAGGAAGCACATACCAAAGACCGTGAGATTCCTTCGGCCGGATGTGGAGCTTGACGCGTTCTGAGCTTGTAGATCAACTGTGTCAGAGAAACGACACCTGCGGGCCGCTAAGTTTAAATCAGGCTGTCCTCTCTGTCACTATATAACATTCTTCATGTCTTTGTGTGCATGTGCTCATGCGTGTGTTCATCTGTGCCTTGGTTCCTGTCTGTAGCCGACATAGGGGAGCTGTTGGAGGAAATGGTGGTGGAGATCACTGGCTCTCTGTCTGGCCCAAACAAGGACTTCTACCAGAGAGAGTTTGATTTCTTCAATAAGATCACCAACGTATCCGCCATAATCAAGTACTTTCACCATTTTCTCTTTCTTGATTAATCTTTTAAAACGTCGCACATTCGCTTGTGTCTGTCCTCGCTTCTCTCCTCTCTCTCATCTTTCTTTAGTTATTGTGCAGTCACAAACCAACAAAAGAAGGGGGAAAAAGCCTCAGAGTAGCATAAAATGTAAACTTTCCTCTTTAACTTCATGAATAACATTACGTCCCTAGAGATATAGTTTCAATGTGTTTATGAGGTGTAATAAGTGAGCTGCTCTTCAAATCCCATTGCTGTTCATTTACTTTGCCCTTGGGTTGCTGCAGTGTCTTTGTGATTATCCAGTGGACTGGAAGGTATTTACATGCTGGGATGTTTCCCTGAGTACCTGTCCATCTGAGAAGTATGTGTGATGAGTAGCAATACTGGCAGCATCCATTAGTGCAGGGTCATACTGGGAGATATCCATCCTCTCGCTACAGGTTGATGAAAATTCCCTTCTTGCCTCAATAGGGTGTTAATTGGACACAAATTGCTGCTGTCCAGGAGACAAGTGGCTCTAAATGAACCTTACGTCCCCTGCATGTCCTCCTCCTATTAGTCTGTAACCCCAGTGACTGCCCTCTGTGAATAACAACAGAGCCTTGCTGTCACTTGTGGTAACAGTAGCCATTAGCTGATGGGATGCCCATGTAGCATTGTATTCTTCGTAGGCTTCAGACGACGTAGAAGTGCAGAAAAACGTGCAATGCGCTTTGTGTTTTGGTTTGTCATCCTCAGGCCTTTTCCTAAAGGGGAGGAGAGGAAGAGAGCCTGTCTGGAGGCCATGTCCGAGATCAAGGTCCAACCCGGCTGTTACCTCCCCAGTAATCCAGAGGCCATAGTCCTGGACATAGACTACACGTCTGGCACGCCCATGCAGAGGTAGGCCTGTGCAGGTCCCATCTTCCGGGCAATTATTGTTTTCCTCACTTCTGTTAAAACTCACTGCAATTTTATACTTCATCATATGTTTGGTAAAACAGTGCTTATTTTCGCAACGTTAGAAATTGTGTCCACTTTGTGCCCCTGTCTAGTGCTGCCAAAGCTCCTTACCTGGCCAAATTCAAAGTGAGGAGGTGTGGCGTCAGCGAACTGGAAAAAGAAGGTACCGTACCGCGCCATCTACGTTGAAGATATTTCAGTTCCATCTGCGAAACTCTTCTCCGTTGGTTCTGCAGCGTGTCATGATGTGATCTCCTTAGGTCTACAGTGTCGCTCAGACTCCCTGGATGAGGCCAAGAGCGAAGAGGAGGCAAAGAGAATCATCTGGCAGGCGGCCATCTTTAAAGTAGGAGACGACTGCAGACAGGTAAGGTGCAATAGATATTTTATTGTTTTTATATATTTTTTTTTATAAAATAATTGCTAGTTGCAGGCTTGCAGCCCTATATCCAGGTTTCACTAATTCTATTTCATTGACCATATTTCAGAGTAAAGATTGCGAACAACCAAACTTGTGTTTATCTTTCACTTATCCCCACGTGTCGTGTACCCATGTGTTTTCAGGACGCCATTTGAAATAAGTGTTTTTTTTACACTTTGTGTACATCCTGGTTTGAAGTTATATTGTGTTGAAACTTCTTTTACCAACATAAAAAATCATCAATACACTCTTATCAACTAGAGGAAATAAAGTTCTTCAGCTAGAATACAATCCACAGTCAACTAAATAGGAATGTTCTTCTTCCCTGGTCGGTGTTATGTTTTACCAGGACATGCTGGCTCTGCAGATCATTGGACTGTTCAAGAACATCTTCCAGTTGGTGGGTCTGGACCTCTATGTGTTCCCCTACAGAGTGGTGGCCACTGCACCAGGGGTGAGTCCATACAACGACTATAGTACCATATCTGGCCAGCTCAAACCAGCTCAGTGGCTAAAGTGTCCGCTCTGAGCTTGGGAGGTCGGTGATTAAAGAGCACTAGGGGTGGGTTCAATTTTGCATGCATGCTGGTAGAATCGGCCTCAGGTCTTAATGGGCTACGTCTTTTGAATAATGTTCATATCAGCGACTATAAAACATTGTAGCCACCAGGCCACTACCCAGCCCCTCCCTGCTTGGCACTCAGCCTCAGGGGTTGGACTGGGGCAAAGTCCCTGCCAGTGTTTCTGCTAGGCATTTTTTTCGGGCGATTGAGTTTTTTTTACATTTACAGTACCGACCATAATGTTAGAATAGTGCGTGCGTGCGTGCGTGCGTGCGTGCCAACCTATCAACCTCGTTACAGTAGCGCACTACTTTTCCTAAAGTATTATTTATACTTCCATCATGTAGCTATTTTGACCAAATGTTTGCCTATTATTTCTGCTGAATTTTCACCTATTATGACATGCCCAGAATAGGGACGCTATGGTTCATGTTAATCCTCCATCTTGTCCCAACATCCTCTCGTCTCTCCCATCCTTGGCCACACACAGTGTGGCGTGATTGAATGCATCCCCGACTGCAAGTCTCGTGACCAGCTGGGCCGGCAGACAGACTTTGGCATGTACGACTACTTTAGGAACCAGTATGGTGATGAGTCCACACTGGCGTTCCAGAAGGTAAGTGTGGTACGATGCTGTCCATCAACACGGTGTGTTTATCTTCATGTTGTCCTATCATGTGGCACCACCCTGGGCAAGACCTACGCCGGAGAAGCTATCGTCTGTTTGGGTGGAAGTTGCGGGATTTTGCCGGAAGTTACGCCCGAGGAAATTACGTTGATGCTTAACAAATCAGTTGACATTCTCCGCGAATGAAACAAGTGCTGTGAGGGGAAATACATCTGACGGATGTTCCGACGGACACTTCCGCCGATAGCTTCTCTGCCTTATATTGCGACCAGGCTTTTCTCTTCGCAGATGAGTAAGCCTGGGACCGAGGCTACATGTGGCACACACAACCGTGGGCTCCACATTTAAAAACGCCAAAGTTGACCAAAGTGCTGTACAGTAGGCATAACAAAAAATAAAGACACAGTGCGACATAAAGGAACATACAATACAAATACAACAGAATCAATCAGGGATTAAAAGCCATAGAATAAAAATGAGTTTTAAGACAGGTTTTAAAAACAGGTAGTGTTTGAGCCCTCTTTGCTTGAGCCGCGTTTTGGGGACAACCAGCAGCAC
>OOFJ01018541.1:11074-26211 GCA_900323375.1 Benthosema glaciale | reverse complement strand
GCCCCTCCGGGCCGTCCGTGCGTGTGATGACGATGATCACGTTTTGTTATATATTTTTTTACCTTGCGTTTTCTCGTCTCGGCCGAGCCGCTCCAAACGAAACACTGATAGATGAGCCGCAGGTTCTGCTTCCAGTTGTTGTCCACTGCTTTGAAGGCGTTCACATGCGGGCAACCTGCGGGACCCATGATGATGATGATGATGGCAGAGTACTACTGACACACCACAGCATCGGGATCACAAACCGTTCCTTCAGTTCAGACAGAAGCGCTGTGCTCCAGTACTCCTCCAGACCCCATGAGAGACTCCGTCAGTCAGTCCGGTCTGGTTCAATAACAGAACCTACTGATTGTTCCCTATGATGTGGTTGAGTACGACATGGTCCTGGTTACAGTAGTAGCAGAGAGAGGCACGCAGCAGCAAACATCAAGGCGATTCTATGCGTAATCAATAATCCCGCCCCACGGATGCACTTGTTTTCATTTGCATTTAAAAATCCACACTCGTGCTGCATCCACAATTCCTCTAAAAAATACACGGGGTTAGCAATTAGCTAAAATGTTTAGCATTGGAATTTCAACCAACAGTAGCGTACACTACACGGGCGAGCTTCCCAAAGTCCCGCCTCATTGGACAACACTTAGCCAATGGCAATCGAGCGTTGCATTTGATTGACGTACACTAAGCTTTCTTTGGTTGCTTTGGTCCCGCCCATTACATTGTGGGAGCTGCGTCGGGATTGGCCCGTTAAGTCACTGCACACAATATCCGCCCGTTGGACGCCGCCGATAGGCTGATATAGCTTCATAACATTCACCTCACTACCTCACTGTTTGATGTGATGCCGTCTGCACAAACTTAAGATTCCAGAACAATATTCTTAAACAATTTATTACAACAGATCTGACAATCGTAAAGCTCAAGCTCCCAAACAACAGATATTGACAGTTTGGTTTTCATTTAAGTACTTTTTACTTGTTGAAATAACAGCCCGTCAAAGCAATTTACTGTACGGTGTACGAGCGACCTCTAGCGGAACCAACTTACAAAAACAGTGCACCAGAGTGAGCCACCCACCAATGATCTGCGTTTTAGTCTCAAGGGCAACGAGTGTGTGCATATACACTGGCTATTTTATATACATTGTGACTGAAAAAGGAGTGAAAGGGGAACATTTTACAACAGTAGAAGTTATCAGATTTATTCCATTGCCAGCCATAAGATGAGTTACCTCAAACGCCCTCTAAATGAATGTCCATCATGCAGCAGAACGGAGAAGGAAAACAACAAAACAAAACAAAAACAGTGCTAATTCACACATATTTGAACAAATAAGTCCAGTTTTTATTATTGTGGTATCTGTTAATGCAGCAGTGGTGCCCCCACCTGAACATTGATAAATAAAACACTGACAAAAATGTATTTCTTTTTCTCTCTTGTAAAGCATCTCGTTTTGATATCCTCAAGATACTGAAGAAAGCAGAACCAATTTCGTCATCATCATTCCACACATTTAGATTTTTTTTTTCCTTGACCGATGTCCATATGCATTAGAATGTTTGTTGGTTTGTTTGTTTTTGCTCTTTAAAAAAAAAAGCCAAGTCTTCCCGGGGAGAATGCATAGGGTGGCGATAGCATTCTCTCTTCTCTAGACCCCCTCTGCCCCAGTCATGCCTCTCAGGAGTAACTTGATGTTTTGCTACCGACATCGTCCTCCGCTGTCCCCATACTCTGAAAAATGCAGAGGGGCACATGTTAGTCACACATTCATAATCCTTCGTTTACCATTTGTTTGCACGTTAAAGCACTCTTTGTACTTTTTGGAAAATATCACGAGTATTGCTATTGCAACATTGTTTCTTAATATGTACTTTAGTGTATAAAACTGGTGATAACCTTTAATGTTGCACATGTGTAATAAAAATCAATGAAGATTATTTCTGCTTTGAAGTAAAATGAATGGCCACAGCTCTAACGTAAATGTAGGTACAGAAACTATTTGTTCAGCCTAGTCTAAATCAGATGCATGTACCCAGTTAAACTAATTATTTTACAGAGAATCTTGCACAATATAGAGCAATTTCTCCAGTGCAACCATATACAAACCCGAGTCCCACTACCAGCACAGCACTGTATGAGTTTAATTCCAAAAGACATATCCTTCATGAAAATAACATACCGGTAGTACCTTCACAAAAGAATATGATGACCTTCCGGACCATTAGACCCATTATATCTTTGATATTACATATTTGAGAATAATGCAATAGAACTGTTCATCTGTGTATTATAAACAATGCTGTGTAAAGAATTGTGTAATAGAACAGTTGGCAAGAATGTCCCTACCTTCTGCACAAATTGTGGGTTTACTGTGATTTCCTGATCCATAGACTTTAGCTTCTCGTCCAACTCTATACACTTTAACATCTGTGGAGAGAAAGCAAAAGAAAAAAAAAATTACTACATTAGCAGTATTACGTCGCTGCTGGGTGTCCATAACTGTTACTTTTCAGGGAACAACCTGCTTTCCACTGGATTCAATGTAGTTTGTTTAGTTTGAACCTTTTCATTGTTTTTTTTTTCATTTATAAAACTCAGACATTAACTACTTTCAATTCCACAAAAATAGTGAACATGTCCGGTCTACAAGCTCACAATGTGTCTCAGTGCATTGCAAGCTTGTAGATTTTCTATTTTCAATGACCCACTCCTCACCTCTTGGTCGATTTTGTGGAGCATTGCTGGATTATTGTACTTTTCGGGGTTGTCGTGGAAACAGACCATACCATCCTTTTGGTTGATGCTGGCATAGATCTCGCCGTCTTCAATCTGCACACAAAAGTTCCAAATGTATAAACATAGAAAATCTGTTCCTTTTCGGACTGAAAAAAAAAAACAATCCCTTTGGTAGTCACTGGGGTGTGTGGCTTTTTACCCCTTTCTCCCCAATTTAGTCATTATGCCAAGTGATGTCATTGCTGGTGTATCCTACTGCCTCACCTGCCAGTGAGGAGCCCCCACCGGAAGGATGTAGAACCCGTCTTACTCCTTCTGCCCAACAATCCCTGCTGACAGGTCCACCCCCAGCCCGTTGGGAGTACATGCAGTACACTGCTGCCAAGGTTCCACAAACGGAACATGCCCAGTGTAGCCCGAGCATCATTAACTTTATATTTACCTCCTGTACATTCAGTTGAATATTACCGTCAGTCTCGAGTTACTCGTACTACCGAGATTATGACATATATAATGTGTTTGCATGCAGTGCTCCTTCAGGGCCCAGTCACTCACCATGTGCAAGACATATTTCTCAGCCTCCTGCGGGCCTGACAGCTGCACTCGACTCGCCATGTCTTGCAAGGAAAGCGTCAGGAAAGTCTGTTATAAGAGAAGGAGGGAGGAAAATCAGAGAAGAGATTTTAAGATGCATTTTTGCTTCCCAAAATCAAAAGGATCTCCCACTATCACATCTCAACTTATTCCAGTATAAGAGTATAAATTAAGTTAGTATAAATTAAGTTGGGATCACACACCCGTGTGAAGTGAGTGGTGCAACTGTGTGTGGGGGTCGCCGGAAATGACAGAGTTACTGTGTGGGGGTCCCCTAGCCTGGAATCTGCCACAGGAAAGAAAATCCCTGGGGAGATTGGTCTGGCACTCCTCAGTTTGAATTACATTTCTCTCAACCCAGAGTTGTGGGTGACCAATCAGACCCCACTATTCAAAGTGACTATTTTGCTGTGATTTTGTAATGTGTTTGTAAATGGAAATGAATCTTCCACACCGAAATTCCAGACTAATCTAAGCAGTGATATTAGTCAGGCCATGCCAGGCTAGGGGTCCCAAGGGGGTCCCTCTACTAGACTGTACTGTACTGTCACATACAGTACACATACTGTCATATACAGTTAATATGTGTGTGTATAGAGCTCCGAAGTCCTGACGTCACTGTCAGTAGAGGTTTGTGTATTTTATAATTTGCATTGAAATCCCCATAGGGGGATTTTAGGTGGCTTCATATAAGAACTGTGTTTGAAATACAAACAAATCATCTCTGCCTTTCCACTCATATGGATATAAAGCTTCGACTGAAGGCCGAAATGTACAAATATACCCAAGGAGTAAGAAAATAAACGCTAGAAATGAGTCAAACAACTTAGAGACTACATGTCCGGGTAGGCGGGGTGGATGGCTGCCTGTCGCACCCAAGATACGTCACGCTTAGCTATGGTTAGAAGACTGGTGGACATTTGTTTCATCAAACTAACTAAACTAGATAATGGTACGGTGCTTCGTCCCCGACCATGAAAGCGGCCAGTGCCACGGTTGTAGTTTCTACCGTTTTCCTGAAAATAAGAGGACGAGACGCTACTTTAGAAAATTAAACAAGTCCGATTGGAATGAATGTTTTCCTTGACTGCTGGACATGATCCAACACAACACAATGGTCTGATATATTTGCATGGTAAGAGACACTTTTCTATAGATATGATCAATGAAACTTATCATAATATATATTTTAAAAAGCCATTAATCCATCAATGATGTTTATAGAGTATATTCCAAGTGGAAGTGGGGTAGCCTATCATTATGCAGAGTTATACACAAAACAAACCAAACGAAACAATAGCGGTTTCAAACGTACACAAAATACATTTTAATTTAAACCATGGCTTGGCAATGAATACGAGCTAAAGCAATGTGTAAATCCTGCATGATATTAAATAGTGAACGACGGCACTTTCAATTTGCCAAACGATAATGGCGCCATGCCAATTTTCCTAACTGTCTCTAAACTACTTTGAATTCACTACAATGTGTTCTATACATTATTGATGACTTAATGGCTGTTGGTTTTTGATATTACGGTAAGCTTAATTGATCATATCTATTGATCTATTGAGTGTCTCTACCCTAGACTACAATTGATTAAACACTGTGCCGGAGTATTACAATGTTTTCTTTTGTAACATGGAGGGGGAGGGAGATGAAGAGGAAAAACGATATCTGATTTCGGTGGTGCTTGTTTGTGCAACTTGATGCATGCAATAAAGAGATAAGGATAATCTGACGCTGAATATAAACCACTTGAACCCCAGGTCCCCACTACCCACCATAAACCAAAAATCTACAAACCAACGCGTCGCAAAATGCGCTGTGAGCTCATGACCTGCATGACCTGTACTGAAGTAAATTTACGCACATTCTCCATTTACAGGCCTTATAGTTTACACCTACACAAATGTTCAGATTACAAATAAAGTGCTCACCCCAGGGACATGGATGATACAATTTTTCATGGGCCATTATAAGTATCGATATCTACCGAATTGTTCAATATAATATCTCCCTTTCACTGAAGAAACCCCAACTGGGTATGGTAGAGAAAATTAGGCATGGCTGAATGTTGAATGTCATACTCACATGCATGTGTAAGTAAGTAGTAATTTGGCTTGACTTGATAAATGACTGTACACAATAAGTACAGTTACTCAATGCCTAGTCTCTCAAGACAGACTGTTGCCTACATTTCGAGGAAAACATCGGTGTCGCTGTTTTCCCGAATATTTGACGATGGGTTCCCGGATTACTCAATGCCTTGGACACTTTAAAAAGCCTAATGCATACGGGGACAGACATCTGTTGCAGTATGGCAACTCTCAACATTTTCTCACTGTCTCACACACAAACAGAAACATCATGCCCTTGGCTTACATTCACCACACACTCCACTCCCAGTCACTGCCCACCTTTGTTAGCCTCTGGATGTTCTTCTTATAGAGGGAGGAGAGACACTGCTTGACCAGGCCTGTGTTGCTGTCTCGTGTGAACTGCTCACTGTGTTTGTTGACCAGAATGCGAAGCTCGCCGGGGTTGTTGGTGGCGTACACCTGGGCCAACTCGTGATATGCGTTGCTTAAGGGCTGAGGGCGCAGATCATCAACAGAGAGGTGGAAAATTGGTACAGCGCGATCACCATTATCAACGTATACACAAAAGACGTATACACAAAAACATCCAAATACTTCTAGTATTAAAAAAGCGACACCCGTTTTGATATTATATATATATAATTTTTTTTTTCAATTCTCACCACTCCATCCCACACATTTGTTATGCACCTGTTCCTCCATCCGCTCACTCATTTTGTCAATTCTGCTAATTTATGATTTTATTCCTACCTTGATGAACCTCCCTACTATCTGTGAGGTGTATTTGGGCAGCTGCTGCACTTTGCCGTGGAGTATGAGTGACACTAGGATGTACTTTTTATAGGCTTCCAACATGATGTGGCTCACTGCCATGGCTGGAGTGGTTATTGCCTAGAGGAGAGGAGAGGAACTTGATTATCCACTGCAGAACAAACATAATATAGGCAGAATTTTAACGATACAAGTAAGCAAGACCTACCTGTTCATAAAAATACAGTGCTCTTTCAAAGTTTTTCAGACCCGTGTAGATCATGCCACCGTAGTAGTAATAACATAGAAAGTGCTTGGCGTCGTATGCTCCGTTCTCCTTGCAGATGTCCATCATATCTAGCTCCAGGAAGGGTAGGACCGGCTTGAAACACTTTGCTAACAAGCACAGCTATATGGGAGAGAGCGCAAATTAGAAGGGAAAGGGATGCAATGGGGATATACGACGTGAAATGAGCCACTGCCGTCTACGGAAAGGTTGCTCAAGCAGCTGACGTTTAGACCGGATTGAATTGACCTACTGTGCAGTGTACATCATCAACAGAACATCGAATGAACAGGACATTAACAGGACTGTTGAAATCTTTAGAAATCTTGCCAGTGAAAATAAAACTATGTTGACAATGTTGATGTAACTGAGAAAAGCTGGAAAATCTATGTCTTACATGCCAGTACATTTATTATTAACTAAGATGAAATATAGTTGCATGTTTGCATCCGTCTGCTTCCTCGTGGACAGGTAGGCATCTATAGAAACCGTGGTGACATGGATTAGGCTAGAAAGATTATTAATTCATATGGTCCACAAATTTACAACAACACTTGATTTGAACCCTCTTGTTCACCCTCCTCACCACCCCATCTGAAAGTATCCTCTTGTGAGGATGTTCCTTGAACTTATTTGCAAATGTAAACAAACTGGGCAGGATGTGTAAAGTTGAGAATGTGAATTGCATGAATTAATGTTAGCCTAATGTTATGTATGTACGTACGTACATTTGCAAGCTAACAGATATTAATATCAGTCATAAAGGATCAGCAGGTAAGCCTAATAATTTCACATCAAACAATAAATATTTTTCATAGTAATGTCTATGTATTGGCAAGTGAACCCAAAAATCGTGAACCCAAGAATTGCAATAGAATCATGGGATACAATACATAGATTTCCTGTAATCTTTGTAAAAGTCTACTACATTTTTTTTTTCAGAGGACATTTACCATTGAGGTTACAAATGGCCACCTCCTATCACAGATGTTCCATTGGATCAGGTTGTAACCGCAAAGTGGTGTTATGTGCACAACCGAAATATAAATTAAAGAACTCACGTCTAAAATGATACATGCTCAGTGCTGTACAGAGTAACACCACCATGAACAGAAAAGAGCAACGTATGAACTTTAGAAAATGATCCTATAGTAATTAAATTTAATAGCACCATGAGGTGTTTCAATCTCTTCAAATACCCTAACCCCAACATAACAAGAAAAATCAAACCCGTATGAAGTGGGGGCGCTTTTATCATCGCACATCTCATTCTGACCAACTACATTTGCGTCCTCACTTTTCCATCTTCACTTTTGTCTTCAATGTTTGCGTTTACACAAACCCGGAAAGCTGGGCATAGGAGGGGCTACGGCCGCTCAAAAACAAACAGGATGTTTGGCAGAATTGGTCATTGTGAGGTGAGATCAAAAGGGTACTTTTAAACACACAGATAGGCCCGAGTGGAGACTCACCTGACACAGGTCTGCGTGAACTGAGGTAAGTTGGTTTGTGTTCATCTGCATTTTGTCTATTGCCTGTTTTAGAACAACGACACCCCGCAACGGCTGAGATGACAAAGAAGATGACAAAAAGGCAATTAGTTACAGCTTCAGCTTCTGCTCTGAACAGCCCAAACACAAATGAAACTGACAAGACATTGGGCCCCACTTTAAAATGCAGTAAAATATTTAAATAATGCAAGGAAACTACGAAGAGTGGTGCATTCTTCCAGCACCAGCCATTAGAGAGCAGATTCTTTATGTTACTGCACAAATGAGTCAGAATAGAAGCTGCCATCTCATGTCACGGCTTTCTGTCCACACCCACCTGTTTCCGCTCTACGAGGGCATTTGTCAACTGGTGGCAGAGACCAGCAACTGTCAAGAGAGGAAGACAATTACCTTCAACTTGCATACATGGATGTGAGCTTTGCAGCAAGAATACACCTGAACTTTCGAATGCATATCATAGTTTTTTGCTTGCTATTTATATTTTTATTAGTTTCAGTGAGATAAATAACCAACCATGCAAAATAAAAAATAACAAAAGTACACAATTTCAATGTAATTGTGGGGGGTGCTACTATTAAAAACAGCTGATAAAAGTATTTTTGAATAAAGCACAAATCATGCCTTGGCAATTAAGTTAATTGATTTACATGATTTGATTCTAATTTCTAAAAATGTATGATTTGATAAACCCTTACTGAAAACTACTGTTCATGCACACTGTATGAACTAACAAGCTCATCAAGGCTCCCGTTAATGAAAGGCCATTTAAGACACTGATTTCCAAACCTGTTCTCCTATAAATAAAAGAAAAGTTCAGAAACTTAATTTTGGCCGATTATTTCTCCCCTTCAATCATACAAATTGGTATTTATTTTATATTGTTGCTTGATGCTCGGAGTATACACAAAGTCATCTTTGTTGACTTTGTGCATGCTTCATGCATCAACACTGGCCCCGTTTCCATTCAGAAATCTCAGGATAAGGCCCATGCAATAGGGCAAGTGGAAACTGCTGTTCCGCAGTGTAGCAGGATTTTTTTGGTGTCAGCCCTGGTAGTATTTCCAAACTTGGGACAAAGTTCCATAAAACTAATGAAATCAAAGACAGACCACTAAGTGGTTGTCCCTGGAACACTGAAGAAGACCGAAGTTTCCTCACCCTCGCTGAGGAATTACCAACAGACTCATATTGAGGGATTTTTTAGAAATCTTTGGGGGGTGCCACCAACATGTATAGCTGTGTTGCTCATTCCATGTTTGCACGATCCTTAAAAATTAGACCATGTTGTAGAGGTGACTAATCAGCGACAATATAAAATACAATACAAATTGGTATTATTGAAGATCGACCAAAGTTAAGTTTCTGAATTATTTGTGAGTAGTTTATATGTATAAAATGGTAGCTGTAGAATTATTTTGTGAATACAGTAAATACCAGCTGGTTGTTGCCATGTTTATTAACCACTTTGTCGTAAGACAAATTGCACCAATAGCCAATCCACAAGCTGTGTGAGGCATTCAAGCTTTTAGAGCTGCTATTTTGAAGGTTAATGTGGTTAAACCAGGTGAAAGGAGCATGCAAAGCTTCTGCAGGTGCTCACACTTACAAGTGTCTGTTGCATATCTGATGTGCTCCCCATTGCAGGTACTGATAAAGAGCTGCACTTGGGAGAAGAGCGTTTCAAAGTCAGGGATGTTTGGCATGGAGAACTTCACAAATCTGCAGTGACAGAGAGAAGACCGGCATTGAAACAAAATAAAGCAGGAAGTGTAAATTATTTTATATATGGATGGGTTGGGTGTGTCTTTCTACACATACAAAGAATACAAACCAAAAAAGGATAGAAATTAAGGAAGAAAAAAAACTATATCTTGCTTCTGAACATGGTGGAGGACCACCATGTCCAAATACAATGGGTTTGTGCCAGGGTCCCTCCATGAAAGAAGTTTTTATCAACATTTGTGATATCTTTTCAATACTTAAATGATATTGTATATTCTCCCATCCCTAGCCACTTACAGTACATGCATATTGCCTTAGTTAGCCTATTTCTTAAGCAGGATTTGCTGGATTTTATGCTTTAAGGTTATTTTTTTCTTTCCTATTCAGATGGGTTTCCTTTTCCTTGTGATGTGAATTAGACTGGGATCAATAAAATTTGCCGTTAACAGATCTGGTCTTGAGCAGATATGGAAAGACGCATCAGCCAGGGAACCTCTAAATTAAACGTATGGGCCAGAACAGCGCCACTGACAAGCCTAAGCCCAAAAAAATAAATTTTGACTCCAGGTTCAACATAAAATGAACGACAGTTGCGATGTCAAACTGGTTTAAAAACTATTATGGAAGGGGCAGCAAGCAGTGGAGACAAAGCTACATTACATTATTTTCAAGTTGCAGCTGAAGTGACGTTAAAGAAGATTTTTTTAAAGTGATGGTAGGTTTAAATAGCACAGCGAACTAGTTAAGAATGAGCCTTTCTTATGAAAAAGAACAGGAATAGTGGAGAGAGAGGAGGAGTGGAAATGGTGAAACAAAACCCTGATTGTTTGACGCTTTCACCATGTCTTTGAGTTGATGAAAAAAGTTAAGGCCAGCTCAACTTTTATTTGAAGCGAGTAACACCCATTATGCAGGGTGTCAGTTTGTAGCTTCATTTTGCTGCCTGTCTTTGAATGAAAATGATAGCTAGTGTAGGGATAGTAGCCTGTTGCTTTGTTCGCTGGTGGTCTGAACTGAACACAGCATGAGGCTGAACAATATATTTAACACACTAATCAGTGTGTTCACAATGTTGCCTTCTAACATTCCCAAGTAGCTGAAGCTACCATTTACACCTAAAACATATAGTATTACTCTTTGCTGATCTACAAAGTCTGCCATAGCCTTCTTTCCTGTGCTTTTCCTATGCCGTTTATCTTGTGATTTTTGCTTGGTGACAAGAGCAGATCTAAAAGCTCAAAGCTTTTATATAAATTAACAAAACTGTTGGCATGAAGATGGTATGTATTGGCAGTGGATTGACCAGTGTGTGTGTGTGTGTGTGTAAGGGGAGGGATACTTACAGCACAGCCAGCACTCCTAGGGAGTGCTCCTGTATATCCAGGGCCCCCAGCACAGTGTCCAGGTGGGACAGGTTTTTAGCCAGCAGCTCCCCGCTCTTGTTGATCAACTCACACAGCTGAGTCATCTGGCCTGTAAGGAAGGGAAAAAGAAATGTGATGAAAAACCATCCTTTTGTTTGTGTCTGACCACATACCGAATACCTGGCTATAATCACAGATGAGCCGTAAGCAGGCAGTAACTTTATTGCCTGCCTTATTGCCATTCAAGTCAGGAACAAAAGTTTGGAATACACGCCCCAACCGTTGTGCCGTTTGTGCAATACTCCTGTTGTCTAATTTTGCTTCAATAAAGTCATAATATTGTTGTTGGCCTGTCCTAGAATCCTGACCCAATATCTCATATAAAGTGACTTTTAAATAATGAAAAGGCCTATCGACAAATTGCCTGACAGCAATGGTTAAGTTCCTTTGTTTTCATAACTCAGGTCAACCAGCATATTCCCAGAGGTTAACGACTAGAACATAAAATACATGCTAAACCATGAAGTGCTTTAAAGTACCAGGTCAAATCAATCCTACAATAGACAGGCAACCAGGGTAGTAAAGTTAAAATACAAGTAAGATATTCTCTTCTCCTGGTTTTAGTTCAAAGTCTAGCATCACATATAGGCTCTGGCCTGACAGCAATGACAGCCTGCTGCATGTCTCTCCCATTCTCTCTCCCTCTTTCTTGTCCACCTTCAATGTAACTATCAATAATGGCACAAAAAGTCTAGCATCAAGATTCTTTCAAATATGGAGCCTTGTTTTTGCAGACACCAATAAAATAGTAAATGCCTGAATAAATAAAAGCATTATATATGATGATTTTGGTGTCATTCAAATAATTGATCTGGTGATGCTGGATATATTCCTAGTACAGTAGATGGAGAAATATGTCTGAAAAGGTTTGTTAATGTGGTTCTCAAAGATTTAGCAAATGCCAACAGACATGATAATATTTGTTCTGAAAATGTAGTTATATGGCACTATTATGCTCATTTCTATTTTGAGACAGAGTGTTATATTATCTTTAATATGGTAGACGGTTAACTACAGGAAAACATTGTAGGGTTGTTGACCTGCCCTGGAAGGTAGGCATAATCGTGTATCTGCATAACAATGGAAAAATAAAATGTGTGAGCATAATGGGGAAGCACAGAATGAAAAAAAAAGGCTGAACATAGAATTGAAACTGCCTGGGCACTCATAAGAACCTATGATGTCTATGATGTAAACGACTTAGATATGCCATTGCCATCCCATATAGCTTAAAGTATTAAGGATATTATGATCAGTACTGTCATGATTGCCATCATGTCCCACAAAACTGGTAGTACTAGTCATGCTGAGATGTACCACCAAAATGTAATAGAATAACTAACTTGGGAAATGGGCAAGTTTTCAACCGTTTCAGTGATCAAATGGGTGATGAAAGAAGAATACGTTTTGAGAATGGCAGCATTGGTACTATAGAATGGTACAGAATTATTTGAGGATTTGTATCATGATCGTTTGTCTGTGGCAGACTTCAGTAAAATAAATAAATCGGGCGGTCAAGTGTCCTGTCAAGGCCTCGCAACATTAGCGAAAAGAGGCGACGCATTTAGCTTTGACAGACGTCACATTTAGACCAACAACATTCGCTAATAATTCTCTCCAGCCAATAGCGTACGTCTAGGGCGGGACTACCGGTAGGCAGTTATTTTCTACATAAAAAAAAATAAAAGTATGATTTATAAGTATTTTTCAATCAATTACGTTGTCCAGCCGTATAGCATGACACACCCCGTGTAATAACGCATCATTTGGGGATACTTTGGCGAAGTCTCGGGTCCCGAAAATGCGTTTTAATCAGTCTGTTTACATGATAAAGCAAAAAAAAGAAGGATCTAGTGTAGTTTGGCTGCCTAGCATCGGCAAGGCACTGGTTATTAGCATGTATGGCTAGCTAGCATGCTAGCTAGTACTTCCAGCTCGTCTGACTGTAACTTGGGTTCAGTTTTAGTGTCCCTACCTTGAGCGGAGAGCTGCCGCACGTTGTTCACAAACTGCTCCAAGGCTGAAGCCATTATTTCATCGGTGCGAAGTAGAGGTAATGCGCACTGTTTTTCATTCAAACGTCAGAAACAACTCCGTGCGCGACTAAAGACAGGGGGGCCACACAGCCGCCACTGGGAGTAAAGGTATCGCGAGAGCGTTCGGGACAGAACGGGGGTGCAACGTTTACGATCGGAACATTAGATTCTTAAAGAGCCATGGTTTATTAGATCAACCAACCCCGTGTTATAATAATAATAATATCTACTTCAGACTAAGTCCGCAGTGCAAAATGAACGGCAGTGCACAACATAAATTAGACATGGACTGTTGCACAAGTTTAAAAGACAAATCCGCCTGATACAGAAATGAATCTTGGAAGATAAATCTCTATCCCTTTAAGAAGGAATATAATACAGGAAGTGATGTTTCCCTTCCAGCTCAGTAAAGATCATAACTCTATGGTAAAGATGTTGTAAAATGCAAGACATCTCAGGGGGTGAGCTGCAGTTGACAAAGTGCAGGAGGAAAAGTGCAGAATAAACATTTTTCTTTATTTTTGTTTTTATTTTTTTTACATTGTTATTTAACTTTTCATTTTATTTGAATAATTAACATTTACATTCTATTTTTAACATCAGCCTTTTTCCAATTCCAAATGCAGAACAGCCGAGAAAACAGTGAAGGGTGAGTGAGGGATCTTGTTTCCCATGCCATCTTTGGTGCAGCTTGGAATGTACAGGCTGTTCCTGGGGGTTCCTTCCTTGGCCCAACTGAACTGGCCCAACTGACAGTTGCAGGAGGAGTAGTAGGTGTCGTAGTGGCTGGTGGCGGTGCTGGGTGGGACAGGCAGGGACCCGACAGCATCTATTACAGGACTGTTAGTTGTCCTAATATCCTGGCGGCTGGATGACATGCTCGGGCACCTAGAAACACACTGAGAGACCCATGTAAACAACAACCCCCTCCCCACTCTACCCTTCCTGTGTGCTTCAAATACATGGGTGACACATTTGACCTGCTGCTAGCCTGACAGCTAAAAACCCTCTCTGCTGCAGCACAGCACTCAGCACCCACTTCCAACTTCCACTTGCATTGCAAAGGAAATTGTTTGCATGACAAACGACAAAAAAAGAAACTCCGTAATGCTTCACAATCTGTGGCGGCGGCAGATTTTTTAACTTTGATGCGGACTTTCGACGGGCCGTTTCTTTGACAGAGCTGAGTTGACACTTTTTCCAGTATTCCCGTTCAACAAAGCGAGGAGCCAGCCAGTATGTCATCCCTGCTGCTGCCAAGGATCACGCGCCTACTCAGCAGAGAGAAGAACAGCAGCTCCTTCAAGTGGATTATTTCCGCCAACATGTCCTCCTGTTCGGGCAAGAAGAAGCTGCGGGTGTTGGTGGACATGGACGGGGTTCTGGCCGACTTCGAGGGGGGGTTCCTGAAGAAGTACCAGGCCAGGTACCCCGAGGAGCCCTACATCCCCCTGGAGGACAGGAGAGGCTTCTGGGTGTCAACTCAGTATGGACAACTCAGGACCGACCTATGTGTAAGTTACTGACACGACACGATACAGTAGCCTACACCCGTCCTAGTCTGCTACTAGTGGTAAAAAAAGAAACACATTGCTTTCTGTTGTGTTGAGCATAATGTATCGTGAGCCAATGGAGTAATGTCCATAAGTTTAAGTAGCCTACTAAAACAAGTTAATTTCACTAGCAGCTGTCATAATGATGATACTGTAAGTAGCCTACAGGTTGATGTAGGTTACATGTTCTGATATTCAGAAATGACAGATAACAGGATTCTATAATAATTATAGCTTTTTTTTCTTTCTTTTTTCTTGTAACTCTTGTTTTGTTTCTAGTTGGTCAATATGTTGGTCAAATGACTAACATGAAACAAATAAAATAATTAATTATTAGTGTTATGCAGTTGGTTCAGTCATGTCACATTATCTTTCTGTGTGGAGATGTCCTTGTATATCTCATTATCTCTCTCTCTCTCACAC
>OOFJ01018541.1:0-11054 GCA_900323375.1 Benthosema glaciale | reverse complement strand
TCTCTCTCTCTCTCACACACACACACACACACACACACACACACACACACACACACACACACACACACACACACACACACACACACACACCTAATCATCAACATGAACTCTGGACTTATGTCTCCCGACTCTATCTGAAGGACATTTACATACAACCTATATCTCCTTTACAAATATTGTTATGATGAAGTGTACCGTTACTGTATTTGTGTTGACTTATTATGTTGACTCTAGGCGAAGGCCATTAGCATCTGGGAGTCCAAAGATTTCTTTTTAGAGCTGGACCCTCTGCCAGGAGGTGTGGATGCTGTCAAAGAGATGGCCCGTATGGACAAGTAAGTCTGTACTTGTATTGTTTACCTTTGACAATTTTACCTGGGCTGGAGAAGAAGCCTACTGCTGAAATGTCAGCTGAAGGGGAATCTTGAATTATACTATTTCAATCTGCAAAGCTTTTGTTTAATAAAAATCCTAGACATGTTACGAGCTACTTTCTGTCAAGAAATTCTGTGCAGGTGATTATTTTAAGTGTTTGAGTTTGGAAGCGCTCTTCGGAAGTCACTGAACGGCCGTGCGTACCAACTGTTTCGAATTTGTACATAATGCGGGAGGCAGCTAGCCTGGCAAATAAGCCACACCGAATCAGCTGTTTTTTCTGCCACGCACAGTGTGTGCTATATTAGTCTGGCTTAGTAGCCAGGCTAGGAGGCAGCAGCACAATGCGTGAAAGAAAACGAGATTCATCCCATTATAAAAAAATCTGCTGCAAATAAGTGTTGCAAATTGCGGCTAGTATAGGACAGGAAATTCCTGTAGGCTGGACGAACAGTTCACACATAAACACAAACATTGAAGACAAAAGTGAAGACGAAAAAAGTGAGGACGCAAATTGTGATTGCCCGGAATTAGATGATGTATGATGATGAGAGCGCCCCTCACTTCACGTGGGTGTGATTTTGAAAAGCACTAAGCAGCCTGGACAACATTTGCTACTTCTCTTTTACCGACCATAAAGACGACCTTAGTGGACTGGACAGACACCTTTTCATGATTGGCCGCCTCTAAGTCAATGGGAGACTTACCCATAAAACCCATAGTCTGAACGGCATAAAACCCACAATGAACGCCGCAACATGAAGCCGTGAGCTGAGGCAAATGCTGCGGCACACAAACTGATTATAGGTTTTCATAAACGAGAGTTTGCTGCTTCTGGCAGTTATATCTGAGTCTGTTTTTTTTTCTTTCTCATTATGCAATTAATTCTTTTTTTCCTGTTCTTTCTCCAGTACAGATGTCTTCATTTGCACCAGCCCCATAAAATATTATAAACACTGTCCTCATGAGAAGGTAAGCTCTAATACACTCTGTTCCCTTATTGTGTGCATGCGCGTGCGTGCGTGATGTTTAAACATGCATGTGTTTCCCTCTAGTATGCCTGGGTGGAGAAGCATTTGGGCCATGAATTTCTGGAACAGGTCATTCTCACTAGAGACAAGACTGTAGTGACTGGAGACATCCTCATAGATGATAAACCAGACATCCTGGGTAAGTGTGTGCACACTGTTGAGGCCAACTGTAATGTATAGAATTGGAAACCCAAGCATTTCAATAGTTTCTTATCCCATATGATTTTACCGTATTCAATTATTGACCTGAATCTTCACAGAGCCGTAACTTAAAATAAGTATAGGCCCGTAACAATTATTACCTAATCGTCTAATCACAATTATTTGAGATAATCAGAAATATTTGGCACAATCGTCTTTCCATGTTGAAAAATGTCAAGTTACAAAGTTACAAAATTTATGTTTTTATGTCAATAATTTGTATATTTAGGTTATTTGTCATGCCCTGTACAGCCTAAAAGTCAAACAGATTTGTAATGTTTATTCATATGTTCTAGTGTTCAAATACAAAAATGCAATTGAATGGTTAATTGCAATTATTTGTGTGACTATTAATCATCATGTAAAATGCCCATATTTCGTACCAGACCTAGGTAGGTCTTTCACTCTCACACCTGTCTTGCATTGTTGATTTTGTGTTTTTGTGTGGAGATTTTGTGTGAGATTTGCCTTTGACTGGCTCCAGCCAATTCAGGCTGAATGTCAGGCTACTTTGGTGGGAGAGTAATAGGTCTAATCACCTGCTCTCCTGTTCTATCAGGTGTGGATCCCAGACCAACATGGGAGCATGTGCTGTTCACAGCCTGCCACAACAAGCACCGTCCCCCCTGCCCGTCCCAGAGACGCCTGCTCTCCTGGTGCGACGACTGGAAAGCCATCCTGGACAGCAAGAGGCAGCACTGAGGGACAGCCACTCCATTTCCCACAACCCATTGTGGAAGTAGCTTGACTTTTCAAATTCTTATGCTACTAAGGATGAGAGTTACAAGAGGGAGTGAAGTCTTCACTAAGAAACTATTTGTTTAGGGAAGAAAAAAAAGTACAATCAAGGAAGACAAATTAGTATGAAGAAGACAGAAGTTGAGGAAATTACAAAAGAATTCAACTATGATGATACAATCTTCGATTTCAGATGGGAGAGGACATTCAAACACTTGTCTGACAACTAGACTGATGCATGAAGTACGTACAACTAAACGGGCACAAGCAATGCAAAGAGAGACCTGAAGCAACATAACAAAATAAGTATAATCATTTTGATGCAGATTAGCCTGTTTTGAGTGGTGTGCATGTAAGTTGACAAAATAGTTTACAGCGATGCACTCAAAGGGTGCATTCGGAAATACACTCTGAGAGTGCTGGAGCACACCCGGGGTGCTTTTTGGTCTTCAGAAATGCAGAGCATCATCGTAAGAAAATTCAGAGCACAGAGTTCAGTCTGCGTCAAAAGCAAACATTGTCTTAAAGGACAATTTTTATTATTTTATTATTATTATTTTCAACCAAGGTTCATGTTTTAGGAATTTAGGTTGGAAGCAAAAGAGGAGTGTTTTTTAATTTGCTGCTTTCTTTTGTTTTAACCATTTGAGCCATTTTTGACAGGGGGGGCAGGGCATTCGAATAAGTGGCTAAATATGTATTGTTTTTTACAACATTTTACGGCGATTAAACATGAACCTTGGTTAAAAAAAAAAAGAAAAACAGTTGTCCTTTAAGCATCTGAACAAAAGGCGCCGGAAGTCATTGAAAATGTCTGGTACTATAGACAGATTTAACACATCTATGTGTACAGAAAACTGGTAATAATATTTTTTCCCATGGGATGAAATAATGTTGATTTGATTTAATTTTAAAAGATGAAAATGGGAACATTAGTTGCTGAGTAATTTAACTGATATCAGAGCAGTCTGACATTGAATCCAGAGAACTCTGAATCCAATCAGAGTCTTGGAGCGTATTTACAAACTCCCTATATTAGCCTTCTTAACTGCCCTACGAAGCAACAGTAAATGTGTATATTGTGTATTTTATTTTTTTAATTGTCAATGGTCATTATTTCATACCACTAAATCTAACACCCATATTATTATAAATGCTACAATACTGTCCATCAATGTGCCATCTAGATTTAAAGGAATGAAAGAAATATATTATAGAAAGTATATTTTAAACATTTATTTTTCAAGTCATACAGTTAAGAACTAAAGCCTGATTTATACTTAAATAGCTGCTCTACAAGTGTGCATTGTGTGGCAGATGCAATGCGTTGTGAGCTTATAGATAAGAGATCTGCAATGTTTTAGTTTGCAACACCATCGTACTACAGAAGATAGATTAGGCTTTGTGGGGCAATATTTGCCCCACAGTGCACACAGACAGGAATTGAATCTTCTGTTAAAGAATGGTCACATATATGACAGGCGTGTTATCTTTAGATAAATGAAATGCATGTGACTCTACGGTTTTAATAAGATATGGTCATGTGGGTTCATTTAAAATCTTACTGTGTAATACAAGTAAGACGCATGAAGCGAACGCAGTGTATTTGAAGTCCCTCTGTAATTTTCCATTTGGTGACAGACACACACACACAGACAGACAGAAATGTTCTGCCTGGCTTTCATAGTAAGGGCTCACTGCGTTCGCAATTCATTTTAATAGTGTGTATATATTGTTTTGTTTTCTTTCAGTTCGAAACAAAATCGCATACTGCTCCAAAAGAATTGTATAGGGTCCTAGTTTCAACATAGGCTGGTGCCTATATGCAAATGCATGCATGCTGCATGTACAAGTTACGCAGTATGACTTTATCAATAAGTGTCCTAATCAAATGTATGGTTTGCTCGGATCTATGTATATACTGTAGGCTAAGGAATGCACATTAAATAATGCATGCAAAACATTGCCAAAACCATCTGTCTTAAACACAAGATTTAAAAGTGTGATGCACTATATTGTGGATGGAAAAACATTAATGTAATTAGATGTGATTGGGAGCAAATTGACAGTTGTATTGAAACATACAGGTTAAGCAGAATACTAGTCATACTATTTTATCATTAGTGTAAATGCCATAACGAATATGAATGTGCCCTTGTTAATACCCATTTCTTGACCTTTGTGTTTCCCACAAAACACTATATTTGTCAGAAAATGTAGAAAAGATCACTTAATTAAGTTAATTTTAAAGTTTTAAATTATTTTTTAAATGTTGCTCATAACATTGTCCTATTTTTAAGATCAAATACTTGGTGTTATATTGGTGATAAATCCCAAATAGTACCGTTTTATTTTGAATAATCAATTCATAGAGTAGAAACATGAAATTCAGCGTTTCTCTTCTCTTAAATCCAGAATACTGAATTATGGGTTTTCTCATGGGACACCAGGTGAATGTCATTATACCATGGAGAATAGAGGACTAGCAGTAATAATTCCTTAATTTAGTGTTTTAGTTATGTTGAAATCTTACGATCAACTTCCAATTGTTGTGGTGTAACACCTGTCACTTTGACAGGAACAGGTATTACTTCTTTAAAATTGTGTCCATATAAGCAAACAAACTATTACTTTGTGTTTGTGCCTCATAAATCTTATATTACAAGGGCTGAGTTGAAATCCATAAGTCTCGTGAGTTGTGAATATGTTATGTAATGTTGGAGAAGTGTTAATGACATCACAAACACTATTTTAGTTAATAGTGGTGTGGTTGACTATGTGTAATATCTCTGTAATACACAATGTAGGAAGCTAAACCAAAATAAGTTTTACTCTTATGTACCTGTACACAAGATGTAACAATAAAGTACAACATTGAAAGTTGAATGTAATACAAAGTCGTAACAATACAAGTATGTCATTCTTATTCTTTGAATACATGTTTTCCAAAGAATACACAGGCCAATACACTAGGAATTTATACGTTAAGATGGGACCGTGTTGTGTGACAAAATCTCAAAATGTAAATTGTATGGAATACAATTTAAGAAGCATGAATAAGTCATTCTGTGACGTATGCATTATGCTTGATACTGTTGTTATTATGTCAATGATTCAGTCTTTGGTGCTAATTTCTGCCCATGGGATACTGTGTCTCCCAACATTACACAGCGTCTGACAAGTCTGTAACTTTCTTCACATACAGTTATTAAAAATAATAATTTGTGCCACGCCTCGTCTTATGTCCCAGATCAGCTAGAAATACACTCATTTGCTTCCTTAGGTTGCATCCAAAGTAGAGTGAGAGATAAATACTAAGAGGAACAGTAGGAAGTAGTTTTGCCTTGGTGTGATATGTTATTTATAGTATGTAAATGTCCATTATAAGGAGGATAATTTATTGTTGTCAGCTGTTGTAAAGGGGTTTGTCATGGAAGAAACAGGTGATGTTTTCACCTCCCTGCAGACTATAGAGTATATACAGTAGCACTACCAACTTTGACAAACTATCAATACCATACATAAACCATGATGACTAATGAATTTCCACCACCACGGTGTCTATGCCATTTTGTCTTGAGTGTCAGGGACAGACTTGTGACAAAAATAGTAATTAAAGACGTCCAAAAACAAAAGAGAAAAAATGTGGCGTCAAGCACGCTAAATACACCATCGCAAGATTATATCAAAAATAAAGTTTAATTGAACTTTAACTTCAGAAGGAACCTAATGGGTAGGCTAGAAGGAATGTTTTTGTTCAGAGGATCTGTGCCACTAGCCTGATTAATAACCAGGGTTGAACCGGTTCAGTTTTTCCCCCCGCCTATTGAACCAGTTCAAAAATGGATGCCGGTTTCTGTGAAAGAACCAATGTTCCAGGAATATCGAAAAGAATACAGAACCAGTTCTATTCTAGAACCAAAGTTATTTTGGTGGGAAAGGGGCCCCAGTGGAGTGGGCGTGGTCTATGGGCTAGAACCAGGCTACTGTGCCACAGCACATGTACAACAGCTATCTCCCTGGTGTGAATTGAATACCCAGGACCTGAACGGAAACAAGACTGCAAGCCAAGGACGTTTTCTGTGATATCCTTTTAAACTGTGTTAGGCTATACTGGTACTGTTTACATGTCTGCCTAATTAAGTATTCAATCAATCAATGAATCCCATTTTCTTACTCTGTCTGTAAGCATAGCTTATTAACACAGGGGGGCAGTCTTACCTCATGTTTGTGCCATACAGTGCCATGTCTGCAGGTTCTGGGGTTAGTGCACTTCTCCTGCATGCTGATGCCTAGCACTCCCACACTGTAATGAGCATATGTTTTTTTAGATTCATTGTGTATATTCAGGCAGATCAGCATGCATGCATTTTGCACATAGGCTGCATAACATTCAGTGTGTGCTGCATTAAAGTGCATTGTGATTTTGAATAGTTTGGACTCACAGATGTTCTGTATCTTGGTCAGTGGTCATTCATCTGATCATCTACCACCAGAGTTTGCAAATTTAAAATTTCTGTATTTTGGGACCTATTTCTGTTAAGTCTATCTTAACAGTTAATTTATCACGTTGTAACCCTGCAGCACAAATTATCAAATGGGTACAATCAACACTGATTACATTGATTTACAAGGTATTATCTGCTACTGTGTCTCACTCTTGATAGGTTATAGCAATTAAAACAAACAATGAGTCTTTTTCATCATACCCACATCACATGTACAGTCTCAGGTTACCGTAATTCAAACAAACATCCAATCAGTCTTTCTCATCATGTACAGACAGTCTTAGTCTGGCACAATGTTGGGAACATCCAATGACATGGCAGTGGGCCATACCGCACGCGCACACACACACACACACGTACACACACACACACACACACACACACACACACACACACACACGCACGCACGCACGCACGCACGCACGCACGCACACACGCACACACACAGTAACAGTACACACAGCCAAGGTTCTTCGCTCTGTAACCACGGCCCTTTGGCCGACTGGTAAAGTGAACGGTTAATTAATGTGAGGACCCCCGGCATGTACGGTAACTGATTTTGCTTATATAACTGAATGGTTTGCTTTGATGACATAAATGTAACCTTGGTGTATATCTATTTATGATGACAACTACCCTGTTTTGAATGCCTTGAATATTATGTAATACCTGTGATACCTTGTAATTTGCTTGTGGAAATTCAATAAAATACTTTAAAACACAACTTTTGCATTTTATTTTTTCATGCCCCTTAAGTCCTAGGCTATATATAAACAAACTACTGAAACCTTTTTAAAAGGTATCATGATGATGTGTTTCTTGTGACATCAACAAAGTGAACGTTTCAAATCAAATCAAACATTATTTGTATAGCACATTTCCAACGACCAAAGGTCGAACCAAAGTGCTTCACATCACAGAGCATAAAAACATACAAAGATAAAAAATAAGATAAGATAAAAATAAAAAAGCAAAGGAATGAAAATCATTAAATCAAAATGTAAAACAGAGTTTAGGCTATTCCTTCAGTCACTGACATGAATGATAAGCCCTTTGACAAGAAATTCAAAATTAATAAACAGCGGGAATTCACATCAAAAGGCTCTGATTTATAGGACCCCGCTGAGCTCTTGGGCCATGTATGTGCGCCATCCACCCGTCTGGGGGACTCAGGGGAGCCTTGGGGTTGTGTCTCTTTGTGTGTTCTCTCTGCAGTTCTGCCATCTTCTATGACTTTATTTATCTGCTTTTCCTCCAGCTAGCTTCCTGTGCTGTGTAGCTTACTGTGTTTGAATATCCCCTCCAGTCAAAGTCACACAAAGTCCCATAAGGGAGCCCTTTGTTGTTGTTTATTAGTGTTTTTAGACTTGAGCTTCATTGATCAGCGTGGGAAATAATGACGGAAAAGTCATGAGCCAGATTTAAACCCATGATGCAACAAGTAGGTCTGTGTCTGAGAATCTCTGTATTGTTTTGCTGTAGCTGGGTGGAGTGTCTTATTGTCTTATTGGGAAAAACAAGCCTTGGATGGCTGTGTAATACACCTAAGACCTAATGTATGGGATGGGTGTGCTAGGTGAGGTTATCTGTCTCTGTTCTGCCTGCCGCATCTGACTTCTGTCTTGTCTTGTCATGTAAGCTTGCATTCGTCCACCAAATTACTGAGATTCAGTTATTGTACTGTAAGTATGTGTGTGTGTGCGTGCGTGCGCGTGGGGTGTTTTTGCTGTTTTTTGCTTTTGTTGTTGTCCTGTCTTTGTTTTTTGTATCATTGTGGGAAAAAATGTATGACATGTTGGTCTGAATAAAAATAACTTTATAAAAATAAATACATTGTGAGCTTTAATCTTGAAAACATTTTTGGAATATTTAAAAAAATAAAACATGTTAACACAAATCTTGCATGGGGGTGTCTGGCACAAAATATTTTCAGATGGAGGTTGACGGCCAACTACTGGTCCATGGGGGACATGAAATGGTCTGAGAATCACTGATCCAAAAGATGACAGACACTGAACTCTTATGACAATGGAGTTTCACAGTCTTGGAGCTCTCAAGGCCAAAGGCATCTTGAGTAGCCTACTTTCAGCATACTTGAGGCGGGTGCTGGTGGGATTTGAGTGTCATGACCCAAACACGATCAAAGCCTTGTGATGCTCGGAGTCCACTTGACTTATTGGCTTTACTGTACCTTGCATGAGCAACTTCTGGCGAGAGTATAGCCACGTGACGTAATTACTATCAGATGACCAAGTTGACCCTAGTTACCCTGGTCAGAATATAACTCGGCCTGAGGAAGAAGCCGTCGCTCAGCCCAAGCCCAAGCAGCCCAAGCAAGCCCAAGTCTCCCCAAGGTCATCGTGACATCACGTGACATCAGTCCCCTGGTCTCCCCAGGCAAGCCTCCAGGTGCCCACGTCATTGTGACATCATCTGGAAATCACATGAAAAAGTTCCATATACATGGGCATTCCATCTGATAATCCCTGTTATACCCATATATGGAGATCCCTGACTGTGATCAATATTAAGCCCATATATGGGAATGCCATAATGACCATACCATTTTTAAAATGGTGTTTTAAAAGGTACACAGGGTAAGGCTTTTCCCAGCTTAGACTGACTGGGAGTCTACCCGACGCACATTTACCCTGATGGACAGAACATTCTGTCCAAAAGTGGTGAGGTCTGCCTACGATTCATCTCCCAAGACAGATTCAGCTCAGCTGAAATCCTTCTTCTTTTTTTTTGCCAATGGGTTCAGAACTTCCCAGATTGGCCGACGATAGACCTCATAGTCCCCTCTGGTGTTTGTCTGTTTGACCTTGTGACACGTCGTCTCTCTTCCTGTGGATGGTATCTCACACTGGAGGAGGAGCCAAACCATG
This sequence comes from Benthosema glaciale, assembly GCA_900323375.1. Taxonomy (NCBI): domain Eukaryota; kingdom Metazoa; phylum Chordata; class Actinopteri; order Myctophiformes; family Myctophidae; genus Benthosema; species Benthosema glaciale. The sequence continues at coordinate 1,313 of OOFJ01018541.1, read as the reverse complement.
TAGACTCTCGCAAACACAGGACAGACTTTTTAAAAGCCTTGCAATTGTCAAAATGTAAAACATTAATGCTTTTCCATGGTACAACAATGTGCAGGTGCAGCATCTATGTGCTCGATAACAAACACAAACACCACTGTTCCTCTGCTGTTGCCATCTCATCTACAATTACAATTTACAATGCAGGCATTTAGCCTAGCCTACACTAACCCTTAATTCAGAGCGACTTACATCAACAAGAACAAAAAGCATGGCAATACATCACATACATAAAAATCATGAATCATACGTAAGCTAAGAATGTAACAGTGGAATATATAACCAAACTATATATGCATATATAAATTAAAGTGCTATGTCTACATAAAATGCTATTATAGTGCTATATCTACATAAAAGGCTATATAAGCTGAGCCTTTGCATATGCCTGTGGTCATCATCTGGAGAGAGCTAGTAAAACAACAACACAAACACAGATGAGAAACAAAATAAATAAATGAACAGTGACGTACTGTAAAGTACACTTCAATATTTCACAAAGGACCTTATTATGTCATGCACGCACACACGCACACGCTCTGCTCAACATGTTTCAACCTTTCCCTCATGTCATGTAATATACCTTACAATTGTTGTGTGGTAATAATAAAAAGGGCCTCCCATAATCCCATTCTGTGTTGCCTTGAACTGGAGGTCTGAAACGTGATCAGTAGCATTATGAAGTACAGCTTTGTTATGTCACTGTACTTCATAATGTGCATAATTACATAATTTGAGATGTACTGTACTTCATAATGTTACGTACTTAGTTTCCACCACTGTCTGTGTATTTGCTGATGTGTACAGTGGGCTTGACTCAGACTAGTACGGTAGTCAATGAAAAGTGACCAGTGCCAGTGCCACATGGGGCTTAGTTGGAGGTCTTGTGAGGGGCAATGCGTCACGGCCCAGAGAGGTTTCCCTGGAGCAGACTCTCTGCTGTAAGACACACTGGAGGAATCGTGAGAGTCCTTCAAACATGCACGATGGGCTTTTGTTTTCCTTTCACCACGCCACAAGGACAGGATGTGCTTTACTGCACTACTTCTTTTTTCTTCCACTCTGTACATATACACTTCTATTTATGAATTGAATATATAGGACCCAAATGGGATTTTTGCTGCTAACCTTTTAGACCAAGTGTTTGACTGTACTCTGTTGCTGTTTTACATTTCTGTCTAATATAATCAATAAATCAAAGTAGTGCCTACACTTACTGTACACACACACACACACACACACACACACACACACACACACACACACACACACACACA
>OOFJ01018539.1:0-11104 GCA_900323375.1 Benthosema glaciale | reverse complement strand
GAACATTGGAGATGTGAGCACTGCCCCTCCCCTCTGACTGTCTGTCTGTCTGTCTGTCTGTCTGTCTGTCTGTCTGTCTGTCTGTCTGTCTGTCTGTCTGTCTGGCTGTCTGGCTGTCTGGCTGTCTGGCTGTCTGGCTGTCTGTCTGTCTGGCTGTCTGGCTGTCTGGCTGCTGTCTGTCTGCTGTCTGGCTGCTGTCTGGCTGGCCGCTGTTTTTTTCTTCTTCTTTTTTTAACCACTTTTTGGACCACTTGGCCAGCAGGCGCCCCGGTTTTAGCATTCTGTGCTCATTATTGCCATAAATAGAAGAATAGATTGCCTATAACACCTTCATTTGTGCTATGATATGAATGAATTTTCATATACAGTATGGGTTAAGTACAAAGATACCTTTGACGAGTTTGCATTTCACGTTCTGTGCGCAAGCACAAGGTTAGAGTTTATGGCATGTTTTACACCAATGGTGCTGTTGATAGTAAATAATATTATTATATTTACTATCTCTATGGCTTCTTGTTAGAATCAGGGAACAGAGTCAAGAGAGGAAAACAAACAGTCGCCTGTTAGATGCAGGTCTAGGACACATTTTAATCCAGGTGCCTACGGTACTTTGACCAAAATCACAAATCATGTGGATTGTTGTTGAAGTATGATAATATATATCTATAAAATGAATAACATGCCATAAAACAGGCTACTCAACTCAATGCTTTAGGCAGGCATGGTTGACACTTAACTTGCATGTCATAAAATCTCATCTCATCTTCACGAGACACTAGAAAAATATCCTTGAATCAGTGACAGAATGAGGACCCAGTATAAATAATTAGCTCAGCTTTTTCAGCATTTGTTATTAGATGTGCCAAAAGCTTGGCAAGCAAGGCCATAGATATTAGCAGACCTATAGTTTATTCCACTTGAAATAATGGACTGAACTGGAGCAAACATGACAGCGCTTCATTACAGAAAACAGTTGAATGCAGAATAGAAGAAATTCAATCGTATCACAGCTGTGTGTCACAATGGATCTGTGAGTGGCACTGGCACATTATCGCGGTGTCAGCCTAGCAAACTTGTCTTCTAAAACTAGAACAGATCCCCTGGGGGCGAATGAGAGATGGCTTCAAATTGATAATCACCAGTATTCATTATCACGGTTCCTGAATTTACTCTTGAGTTCATTTTCTAATTACTTGATTACGTATCGAAAAATTATTCATTAATGTTCTCCTTTTTCACTAGCAAACAGTTTACACCAGTCATTAATTACTTTGAGTGTCTCTCGATAAGTGATGATTGGTTCCTTTTCACATACACCTCCCGCATTGCTGAGGTCACATTTAGGGACTTTATTGTTGATTAAGTGTTTTGGATCTTTTTGATAGACTAACAAACCACTTTAACAGATAACTTTTGTTTTCATCATCACTAATTCCTATTGTGTGAGTCTGAATGCAATATCCAATTAAATAAATAACACTGTGGTGTAGAGCACATTTTAATTGTAACTGATTGTTAATACTTTATATCGATTGATCTTTTTAGCATGGAGAAACTAGTGTCACTGCTTGAGTTTTTTTCTTATGTGCATTTGAAACTGACTAAAAATGACTATTATGAAATATCGCTAAGGAGATTTGCAGTGCATGTAATGTATAACTGCATTTTGTTATTGACTCAAATATTATGGCATCATTAAATGAAATTTTAAGGGAAATGGAGAAATAGAATTCTGAACATATCAATTATCTATTACCTCTTCATGTTTTGTCACATTCAGTCTCTCATAACCTCCCTTCTATCCCCCTTTTCCAGGGAAAACTGTAGCTCTAGAGCCATTAGAATGTTCTTAGACTGATATGGAATTGCATTAGCTTCTCTGTTTTTAAGTGCAGTTCAAACTATGGCAGGCATCCACGGGGAAAACATAGATGGACTGTTTACCATCGCTTCGTGTCATTTCATATCCCGTCTTTTCACATGCTGAGTTTTGAATCTACTCGGTTGGACATCACTTCATATCCTTGTTAAATTATTTATATAGGATTCACCTTAGATACATGAGCATGGCATTTTAGGGAAGTCAGTTGAAATACCGGTATGTCATTTTTGTGGGTCAGCAAGGCAATGTTTTTGTCTTTGCCTATATGGTACGGTTCTTGCATAAAGCGCAATTTATTCTCACTCACTCACGCACGCACGCACACACGCGCGCACGCGCGCACGCACGCATGTCGCACACATGATATATAGAAAAAAGGACATGATGGATGAAATATGCAGGACACTACTTTTCATTACACATGTGTGTGTCATAACATGAATTGTGAATGCATATGTAGCTCTGAATAGCTTCTGAAGGATGTTGTAAAGAACAGTAAAGCTGCGCAAACACCTGCACATAATAATGATTGTTGTGAACATGATCATAGATAGCACCTCTGCTGCTGTCAATTCTTCTGTAGATGCTGTCACAGGCCCCTGATAATAGAGACATGTTTGTTATTGTATTATTGCGGAAATTGACCATTTTGTTACATTGTATATGAGGTTGGGGTTGTATGTTGATGAGGTAGGCTATCTTTGGTCACATTCATTTTTAAAATCAACATAAACATGCTGAAGAAACTGCTGATAATAGCTGCTGCATAAGATTAAAAATGACAGCATTGTGTGTGATTACTGTGTACAGTGTTATGCTGCACACTAGAGTACTAGGCTATGAGAGGTATCCTTTTTATTTTAATGATGATGATGATGATGATGTCAGCCCATTTCAACTAAATGAGTAGTCATCAATGGTCTTGTACAACATGCTATGTTAAATATAGAGCTGGGCTCATGCACATACAGTATGTGTGCTTAGTTGAATGTCCTTGTCCACAAATTAAATTGAACCCTGGAATTCAGAGAGCATTGTTTTATACTGGAGGCTTGGTGTATTTTAGTGCAATCAGATTATTATTATTATTATTATTATTATTATTATTATTATTATTATTATTATTAATATTAATATTAATATTAATATTAATATTAATATTAATATTATTACCCTTATTATTATTATTATTATTATTATTATTATTATTATTATTATTATTATTAATAATAATAATAATAATAATAATAATATTAATTATTATTATTATTATTATCCTTATTATTATTATTATTATTATTATTATTATTATTATTATTATTATTATGTTTTAATCTGAGCACTTCAGAAGCCTAAAGCTGTGTGATCAATGCTTGAATCGCATCAGAAATAAGAGCAGGTAAGAGTTTAGTGGGAGACACACTTGTGCCTGCCTAACCCAATAAGATGCTGCTTTACACATATTACATCACACTGCTCAGTGTGCATATACTCACTCACTGTACAATGACATGACCCAGATAATCACCTCTAATCTAAATGCTCTTTGAAGATGTAATAGCACTCAAGCAATTCTTATGGCTAAGTATAGCTAGGTTGTGTGTGTGACTCGTATTTTATGCCTCTGATCTTATCTGACGTGTTTTAATATCTTGAGGCTGCAACACTGGCCAATTCATCTGAACAAGAACTTTTTACCTCATCAGCCGACATATCTCTTCAAAACTACTGCCGCTTTCACTGCTGGCAGAATGAAGCCTTGGGCAGAATTAAAAGAAAATAAATGACCTACCTTGAATGTCTGACCATGGTCACACACAGTGCTCCGTCTGAACATTCTTTGGCTAGTTACAAGTTACAACATCTCAGAGGTGCAAAGATTGTTCTGACAGGCACTGCCAAAGCTCTGAATTTAATTACATCATTTTGTAGTTATTACCTTTAGCCTGTCTGAACAAAGTGACAAATGTGAGTGTGTCCAATACTCTGGCCCCAACTCAGCTACTGTATTTTGAAAACTATGGCCTGCATCCCCTCAGGGGAACCAAAACCTTATTGTATTGGCTGGATTGAAGTGAAACTTTGCTGTGGACATTCCTCTGAGGATTTTGGGGAGCCCATGGTCTTTCCTTATATTGTTCTCAGTTAATTCCAGTTCATCAGCCCAATTCATAATTGTGGCTGATTGTCCACAAAAGCTGGACAATCATCCAAAAGCTGGTCCACTACTGTATATGGCTGGTCTTGTTAGAGACTTGGTTCTTGTGTGCACATGTGCTGTATTGAGGAGACCATCAAATAGTTGTTAGAAATGTTTCTCTAAAATGAGTTACTCCCACAGTCTGATACATTATACTTCTCTAACCTAAAAGTCAGAGCTGAAATCAACAATCAACAAAGCAACAATCCCCTTCCCGGTTATGCTTTTAACACAACACTAGCCAATCATGGTACAATATGTGTTCCATGCTCTTGCTGTTAGCTTCATATCATTCATTTGATCCATATTTCATTTCAGGAGTTTTATTAGCGGAAATAGTCTGTTTTGTATTTGTCTTCTACTTCTGTTGAAATTGGCATTGAAGATAGGCGGTTAGGAGGAGTTCTCAGAAACATTAGAGAGAAAATAGCCCAGGTGGAGACAGACGAAGGCATTTCTCACCTTAATTCACGCAAGCTTGAGACAGTATTCTAGTCTCTGAATTGGAAGTGTGACTCGAGTCATGTATCTCACAATTTTTCTGTGATTGTGTGTTTTCACATTTAATGAAAGTATAGAGAACGAGAAAGTATGGAACGTGGGCAGTGCATGCCTTGTCGACGTTCTGTTGGCAGTTCTTACACCTCAAGTTTTTCTAACTAGCCAAACAGCTCCATAGCTGAACATCGCTTGTGATTTATATTGCTTTATTATTTCCACAATCTGCCAACAACGTAACATGGACAGTTTTGAAGAAAGGTTGGGTGAGGATAATCCCTCTCTGAGAAACACAACCAGATGGCTATTAATCAATAGAGAGAGAGAGATACTACACAAGTTGTTCGCTGTGTCTGTTGCCAGACATAGTTAAATTATGTCAAAGGTTGATGCAAACAAAAACTTAGACTGGAGTATAAAAACAGTTCGGGAAGCCCTTCTGAAGCCCCAAAAACGTCAGCGTTGGGTTAATCACTCGGATAAATGCCTCAATCCACCTGCCCCTAACCGTGCGTGCGTGCGTGCGTGCGTGCGTGCGTGCGTGCGTGTGTGTGTGTGTGTGTTAAATTGTATTATACAATATCTATATAGCATATAATGTAATGCTATAATATTTATTTGCTTCTATTATCAAATGATATCAACTATAATTATAATTTTGCTTATAAAGTTGTACATGCAGTACAGGCCGGGGTGTGTAAATGATAAACCACGGCCCTATTAATAGCTTTGGAACTACCATGTTTGCGCTTGACTTAACAAATTGTGAAATACAATGAAAATGCAAAAAGCTCATTCTATTTTCTCTACCTGGACATGGTTTTACATGCTGTCCTCTGCCCTCCTGCATGCCAGGTGGCATGTGGCCTTTACCATGAGCCAGAATCTCCCATTGCCCACTGGCAGGCATTGTTATGCGGGACTGTGCTTTCAGTGAGAGAAAAGCTGTTTTCTACAAGGCTCTCTGTGCACCTGAGTCACTCGTTGAGCGCCTGCTTTATCAGAGCAGAGCAGCAGGATGGAAGAGTGCATCTCAGGCTGATAGTGAGACTGCCACTCCTGACTAATCCTACTCACTATTGGAGAAAGAAAGAAAGAAAGAAAGAAAGAAATAAACTAGGAAGGGAGTGAAAAGGAGGGAGGCCCGGATAAATTCAGCCGCATGTAGAGCAGTCCGAGAGCCACTGTATACTTCTGATCTGTAGATTAAAATATAAAATGATATAAAGACCTGTGTGTGTGTGTCTGTGTGTGTGTGCGCGCGCACGTGTGGCGTGTGCGCACACGTGGCGTGTGCGCACATGTGTATCCTTCCAAGGGTTGCTATATGCGCAAGAGAGAGGCATGTGCAAGTGTGTGTGTGTTTGAGCGTGCGTGCGTGCGTGCGTGTGCATGTGTGTGTGTTCATTTAGTTTGAAAATGCTTGCGTGGGGGTATGTGGTGGTTGTTGGAATGGGAGGGGGTGAAATGTGTTGGACAGATATGCATGCACCTTATAGTAGCTGCACATAGTGTCCATATACATGATATTGATTTGTACAAATCCAGTTTGGCTGGCACTATATTTAATATGAGAAGCCTTCAAGTGTATTAAAAGAAGCACATTCAATTCTAATGACTTCACCATAACCTTTTGGTGTTCATTTTATGGTCTCTGTGTTTTAAATCTGTTATTGCATTTCACATCCTGGACCTACATTAGACAGGGAGATGGAGGAGATGTGTATTCGATCTCATCCCCTCTGTCTTTTCTATGTTGTAAATCACTTTCCTGAAGCATTTAAGATGAAGAGATGTTTTTGCCAGAAGTCACTGGTGACCGAATAGAGTTGAAACATCGCCCAATATGGAGACTGTTGTATATAATACATACAATAGTATAGAGATATCATAATAGTCCTACTGATGCTATACATGACTAATGTCATAGACTTAGATCCACATACTGTAGAATTCCATAGACGGACGGACGGACGGACGGACGGACAGAGTCTGAGGAAAAATGATGTATGGAATGCTTCATCATTATTTTATTATTTTAAATTATGTATTTTTTTAACTTTTTTTTTTCTCACTTAAATTTTTATTGTTTTTCAAAAAAGACGAGAAAAAAAGGAAAGGAAAAAGAAAAACAACAAAGTAAAAACACAAAAAATTAGAAAAAACAACATCATCTCCATTTGAACATGTACTCCATTTGCTACACTTCAGGCCAGGAATCCTTATTTCTGTTTCTGAAAACTGTACATTTCCACCACTTGTCGTCCATCAGATCCTCCTGTAATCCTTCTTTGTGCTGCCAACAAAATTTTGATCAAATATCTGTCTTCTTCCCGTATCCTCCCTTCGACTAAGCTTCCCAGATACAAAATGTTACAGTCCATTGCAACCTCATATCCCAATATCTCTTGTACATGTTCTTGAATTATTTTCCAAAAGCCCTCTATCTTGAGACATTTCCAAAACACATGAGAATGATCAACATTTACATCTCTGCATCCTCTGTAAAATCATTGGCAATAATCTCACATTGGGAGTGAACAAATATAACCAAATGGACCCAAAAGTGTACATCTGGTTACTTCTGAATTACAGGTGGATACATTATCACTGAGGATTTTACTGTGTGCACACACTTTATGTACTCCAAACACATCCGATGTTTAACAAACATTTAGGTGCTTCAGCAGGAATGAGGAACATGCCCTCGTGGTTTTCAGTGCAACACATATTTTTAAATCACTGACGTAAATTCAATGTCAAACAATGGACTCCTATTATATCCACAGGACCGTGAAACCCTTTGAGTACCTTTAAATGTGGGGAAGTGGGCTATGGCTCTGATCAAGGCAGACACAAAAAGAACCTGGATTCAAAGTCATTAAAATGGTTCATTGCTCTATTTTCTAATTTACTGAGATTAATGATAGGCAATGAAAAACATATACTCCAAGGAGTTCTTTAATTTGCTGGGGTTTAAAATAATAAGTTCCACAAGGAGCATCCAGGGTGGTGAATAAAGGTAGAAGGAAAGACAGGAGAGCAAAACTAAAGCTGCATTTTATGGCATAACACTTTTAAATATAGATATTGTTTGTCATGCTTAAAGAACGAAATTGGTGCCACTATGTCATTGCATATTCACAGTTTTGGCCATGTAGGCCTTTCTTACAAAAACACAGACCCTTTTCCGTTAATGGCTTTATTTTGTTTAATGTTTGTTTTTGAGTCGGGCAACCACTCCAAGGCCCAGATTTGTCCCTATGTACATCCATCCGTATCTATGTATGTCCCTATGTTTAGCGTACCAACAGGGGTCACTGTTGCACCACTCACTTCAGACTGATATTTGTATTAACAAACATTATAAATGACATTTACAATGAACAGAGAGTTTACGTCATATGTGTCTGAGCAAAACGGCATATGTATGTCGGGGAACACTTGGCCCTAGGGACCACCATTCTTGATGTTGATGTACTGTGATGTACGATGATTAGAGCGCCCCTCACTTCACACGGGTGTGATTTTTAGATTGTATGTGCCAAACATCCATTAGTCATGGAAGTTTGAATTTGGTTCATAATTATTTTCTTCAGTGACTATTGTCTTCAAACCAGTCAATGGTTTAAAAGGAAAACACATCTTGTGTTGTGGGGCCACTGTGACTCAGGAGGTAGAGCAGGTCATCCAATGATCCATGGGTCGGCGGTTTGAATCCCGGCTCCTCCTGTCTACCTGTCGAAGTGTCCTTGGGCAAGACACAGAACTAAACCCTAAATTGCTCCCGATGTGCTGGTGGTGCCTTGCATGGTTTCCGCCGCTATCAGTGTATGAATGTGTGAGTGAATGGGTGAATGTGATGCACTATGTAAAGCACCTAGGATAACGGTGCTATATAAATGCACCATTTACAAAATAGGTTTTAATTAAAAGTATAACTTCTTGGTTACTTTGAAAAGATCTTTACTTGCCCATTGTGTCCATAAATACGTTTTTCCAGCTTGCTCAAATCTAGGGGAAATTGTGAGTGCAATATTCACACTGTAAAGCCTTGTAAAAAAGTTCAGGTAATATGATAGACTGCATCACATAGTCAAGGATGATGGCTCTGCGTTTTTGTTAAGCCAATGGGCCAATATACACATCATATCAATGTACACACACCTCCCCAGCACGCACGCACGCACGCACGCACGCACGCACGCAGGCCCGGATTAACAATGGAACTTACTGGAGCTTAAGCCCCACAACCTGCAGCTTGCAGGGCCCTGTGCGAGACTATTTCAAATAGGTATACAGCTGTTGCTTCCATCGAAACCGTATCCATAGCTCATCAATTTCGATGTAACGCAACACAGGAACCCTCACTAGTGTTTTTGGTTGTCCAACAGTTTCTTAACCATTCAGTGGGAGGAGACAAAAAATTGCAGATCCAGCATCGGGGCAAGGCATATGAAAAAGAAGGTAAAGACACCAATATAATTTTCCCAGAACCCAGAAGTTCGGTGGAATGCATTGGAGTCAATGAGAAAAACACTGACTGAGACCATTGTAAAGTAATCACTTTTGGAAAAGTGATTTTCCATAGGTGTTTAAGACCACAAAGTTGCTCCCATGAAAGCGTACATAAAAGTGTAATGGCGTATCATGACGTCATCGGCTTCCTTACCTTCTTTAATCAAATACCTTGCATCGGGGAGCAGCCTTGTAACTCTATGGGAGCAGCGGCAGTAGTGCTGGCGGTGCACTGAACGCAGGCGCGTTCATTCACTGGGAGAGCAAACGCAAAAAGTATCGTCCTTGATTGTGTAGCGCTTGCGTGAACCACATGTGCGCGTCGCCGTTCATGGGGCCTTTTGATTTGGCGTGGCGCCAGGGCCCTCAGAGGGGTTGATCTGTCACTACTCACTGCACACACATGCACACCTATGCATGCACACGCGCACACACACCCCAATGGACCAATGGTGTATGCACTCACACGCACACACACACCCCAATGGACCAATGGTGTAATTTCATCAATCAGTGACAGTCTTAGAAACATTTAGCTTATAGGCCTGGCCCTGCTGTTGTGGTCTAAAAAAAACTAAACAAAAAACAACCAATTTGTACTTATACCCCAGAAAGGGAGATGAAAGGAATTCAAAGCCCACTGCTATGATTTATCTGCCAAAGGCACAGTGAGGTGCAACACACTGTAGACAGTCAAAGTGGAGTGACTGGAGCTTTGGGAACCATTTTACTGCTTTGTAGTTTCTTCCCACCATGATGTGTGTTTCCAATACTAAATTTGTAATGTGGCAGGCTGGTGCCCGGAAGTACCCTGCCATCTATAGCACATGTGGAATATGGGTGATGTTTTGCCTGGAGGCAAACTATGGCAATAAAAAGGCTTTCAGTTGGACAGGTTGTCAGCAGAACACACTCAAGTCACTGATGGTGGAGCTGTAGCTTTGCTCCTATAGGTCGAGGATCTTGAGGAGGATTCTCTAACGATAACATTTTGAAGATGAAGAGTGCACCCTCAGCACCTCGATAAGACGTGACTTGAGAAATGCTTGCTCAGTGTGCAGCATGGAGTCAGCCTACTATTATCCTTAAAAAGCCATATTGTTCTTCAAAGGTTATGTCTAGGCATATCAAATGATTAAAAAGAAGAAACCAATATTTAATCACATCAAGACATAAAGAGTGCTCAATAGCGCTGATTTATGCACCTCAAAAAGGGAGTTATAGTTGTTTTCCTCCCAACTGCAACGGAAATAAACACTGGCCTGCAGCTGCCAGCATGGTGGTCCAGGCACCCTAGGTGGCAATGCCATGCAGCCTGACAGCATGTCACAGGTTCAAATCCCGATCCCGGCGATCTTTGCTGCGTGCCAATTGCCAATCACTCTCCCCATTTTCTGCATAAAAGCCCAAAAAATAAATCTAAAAGTAAATACAGTATATAATAATAATAATAATACCGGTAATAATGGTCTATTGGCAGTGTGCACAAGAAACCTGGCACTGCATATAGCTGATAGTCTGGGACATTATTGCAATTACCGCTCTCCGTAAGGGGAGACATAAAAATGGCCTGTAGCTTTAACTGATAGCACAGTAAAAAGGAGCAGTGAGGTTGGATGACTGCTGTATTAGTATGGATTTGATTAGGAGTGTGACCTATATATTGCTTAAGGGATTGTAGACAAGCCTATGATCCGTGGCAATGTGGTTTACCAACCCGTTGACCTCCCCTGAACCTTATCTTATTTACTTTTTCTTCTGTTGATGCTGATCCTAGCTCCATGCTACTGTAATGGCCACAAAATTTGATTTCCATTACCATTCACTAAATCAATAGATTGATCAATTAGCCGTTGCTCTTTGTTTGAATGAAAACGTGTTTATGTATGAAAGTAATCTACAGACTATATTGATCATCATTTTTTCCACAACTCATCTGTTTTTTGTTTACTGTATTATTCTTTTCAAGTATTCTGCTGGCTACAGCTGGATATGTATAGTCTAAC
>OOFJ01018529.1:12134-23728 GCA_900323375.1 Benthosema glaciale | reverse complement strand
TGCTTTTCCGACTCCTGCTCGTGTTCGACACCTGATTCCAAAACGAAACTGACAGAGCCATCCGACAAGATTTTACTTTCCGTTAACTCGGGTGTAGCAGCTTTATCAACACCCTTTATTTTCTTCTTTTTATCGCCCTTTGCCATTGAATAAGCTGCTTCTCACTCAGACTCCACCAATTTCCAAACAAGCAATCGTCTCCATAGCAACGCTACGGGATCTGTCAGGGTACAAAAATGTGTAGGGCCTGGTAGACTACTCCGGTCTGAACATTCAGATCAGGAGACAAATAGAGTAGACATAACAGAATGCCCTGTAAATTAAAAGGTACAGTGATATTTTTAATAGGTTTTTATATTAATTGCTATCAGCTATTTGAGTCTTTTTGTCTCGCCAAAACATGTATTCATCCAATGAGGCTACAGAACACTACATTTTATTTTGTAATTATTATTTTACAAACGAGTTGGAACAATACAAGATTATAAATGGGTTCACTCTCCAGGTTGGATGAAATTGGTGTAAATGGGTTGAGATGTAGCAACCCTTGTTACCAGTACAGCATCAATGTTTACAGTAAATCACAGCAGAAAATTAAGACTTATAGTAACAACTGACAGACACACACACACACACACTCACACTCTCTCTCGCGCAACTGGTCTCCCGATTGTTGTAATTACACAGAACTGTAAGTACTGTTCTGATTTGGAATATTTTGGGGAACAGGAAGACCGAAAGGCCAATGTCAATCTATTTTGTTTCTCTCACACATGCAGATTCAGATATCCCTAAAAAAAAAAGTCCACTAAAAGGCATTTGATTCCACTGTCTGTCCCAGTAGTTTTAAATCTCTTACTGAAGTGCAGTGCTTGAAATGTTCTTTTTTTATGCATTCAAGTAATTGAGGAAAAAACGAATTGCAATTACACCTGATAATTAGCATCTTTAATTATTTATCAAGAATGTACAATTATCTATCTTGAAACAAATAAAAGTGTTACAAATTTGAAGGGGAGTAAAAAATAAAGTCTGCTTTAATAGCCATGATTCAGCTATGGTACAAAATGTAGATATGAGCTCAATATACAGTAGTATCAGACATCAGTCAATCCAATATTTAACTTGTGTCAAGACAATCAGTATTCTCAGTCCTGTGAAATCATGTCTAAATTAGCCAGGTGTCTCATGGTGGGTCTTCCATGCGGACAGTTCCACGGCTGTTCAATCTCTCCCATGTGAACCACCAGCTTCTTCATCTCGCTGACACTCAGAGCAGTACCAATCATCACCTGAGGATGCAGCCAAGCACAAATATCAGACAGGACATTAGGAGGTAAACTGGTAAAGGGAGGTTTCATTTGTTAGCTAGTAGATCAGCTATTGAAGAGAGTGTAGACGGAAAATCATATACATTTGTGTGTTTTTAATATGCTCTTAATAAGAAACTATTTCCTCTACACATGCCTCTCTTAAAACATAAATACCTATTTTCTTTTCATTTAGATAAATTCTATGGTCAACTCACTGATTTTCTACAGGACCTGGAGGCAAACATCTGTCTGACGCGAGAAGGGCGACACATGACCCCTGGGCTATCACTCAACATGAAGATCAGCTCCTCGATGTCCGCTGGGCCAAACGTCCAGTTCTTACTGGTTGGTAAAGACACCAGCTTCACTCTCTCCATCACCTGGGCTGCAAACACAATCAGTAATGTTTCAACTGTCCATTGGAATCATGTCTTATCAGAAACATGTCATATCGAACCTGATGCTTTTAGGGAATACACATAGTCGCTTTGTGGCGGAAACCATTTTGGTTTGCATTGTGAGCTTGTTGATCGCCTATTTTTGGTGCCTTTGCACAACATTGTGTAAATGACTATGTATAATTTTGGCATTCATCTAGATTTAAAACATTAACATAAAAGGATCAAATGTGGAGATACAATGTTTCTGTCTGTCAGCGATATCATATGCTGTCACAATGAAAACAATAACCAGTGTAACCAGTTCCATATAGCAAAGTACTTTGTATTATGTTCACCCTTGCTACATTATGCATACCATCCTCATCAATGATGAAGTCAAAGCCATTCTTTCGGAAGATCTCAATGTTCTCCATCAGTACATTCTCACTGACTGCAGTAAGGTGAAGATTCTGAGGCCTGAAATGGACGAGGATTCAAAGCAAAACTTACTCAAGGTATCGAAAACAGTGGTAATAATAACATGGTTTTGTAAAGGAAATTGAATTTCAAACAACCCAATTACTGAAGCGCAAAGATGTGGAACGTCACTCTATAAGCATGCCCTTACGCTATAAGTTTCTGTCCTTGGAGGGCAGTGTGTTGCTGGAGCATCTCAAAGTTGTATTTCTCATCTGTCGCATGTTGGTCGATCATGAAGAGGTCCGAGTTAAACTTTGTGATGATGAAGCCCAGGTTAAACTGACCAATGATCTCCATGTCTTTGAACATGTCCTTACTGTAGAAATCAGTAAAAGAAAGGGTAGCATGTATTTAGTGTTTGTAATTCATAATCAAATGGTATACTAGTCTAGTCCAACTAAGTACCACAGAACAACATGGCAGAAGACAAGAGGGAACTTATGGTCAACAGATCAATATCCCACCCAATCTCCTTCTTGAGTTCATCCTCTGCACTCTGGTTCTCTCCAGGACTGATCTTGGCCCTGAAGCGTCTGTACTTCAGACCCTTGTCGGCTTTTGCTGTCTGTTGCTCCTTCAGCCTCTTCAACCTCCCCGTCAAATCGTGGAAAGAGAAATGGAGTGGCAGTGTCCTCTTTCTTAATTGCAAGGGAGCATCCACACAGGAGACGGACAAATCCTCAGAAGAGAGTGGGTGAGTGGCGGATCCCTCCTCTACAGGCAGATCCTCCTTTCTGGGTCTTTTGGCCCTTGGGGTCTGGCTGGAGTCTTCACTGGAAGAACACGGTTCAGTCTCCGTGTCTGGCTGTTCTGGGACATTCTGAGGAATGTCCAGGCATTCCTCAAATGTATCGCATTTGTCAGCTGCCAGGTCTGGAGAGTTGAGCTCTGAACCCAAACAGGGGCTAGCTGGTGATGCTATCATGGAGGAACATTCAGGCAAGTTGTCATCTCTTCCATTGTCTATGTCACTGTGTGGGGTCCTTCCATACCTGAAGCCATCTAGTACTGACCTCCCCACTAGGGAAGATTTTGTTACATCTCTGGTAGATTTAACAGGGGATTTTAATGCTGAACTGTGGGCGGAAGTCTTTTCGGAACCCTTAAAGAATGACTGCAGCGTCTTCTGCATTGGTCCACTGTTTGTAGCTTTCGAAGCACTTGGCTTGGTTCCATTGCTGGAACCATGATGCATCGAGAAAGCAGCTTTCAGCCCAGCCAGGTTAAGAGATGACTTGGGGCTTTGGAACACCAATTCAGAATCCTCTCCAGGCTCTGAAATGTTCTCGTCAGATGGGACCACCTGACATTGTTCCGGTTCAGACCTCGTTTCCACAGGTTTGTGGAAATCTAGAGAAAGAAACAAAAAGTATTTGTATTAGTGCATTCACCAATCCCCAACATTAATCATAACGGAAATGAAAATCAACAATATTACTATTCATATCGATTAATTAAAAATAAGCTTTAACATTTGTTCTTACTGGTGCCACTGCTGAGGATGGGTATATGATTGAGGTTGATCTTATTGACTCCAGTCTCATACATGGCAATGAGAGAGGTCTTCAGAGTGGCCAGCAGGAGTTTCTCCTCCTGGAGAAAGATCTGACGCTTGTCTGGAGTGACGTTCACATCGACACAATCTGGAAAAGCACCACCATAGAACTCATTAAATAAAATACAAGAAGCTTAGAATTATGTTTTCTGAGGATATCATCATTGTGTAAATATTGAAAGCACCAAGTTATCCCCACAATATCATGATTTTTGATGTTCTACATACCGACCAGCCCTACCTGTAACCTGGTCTAACAAAACTACCGATACACATTGTAATTTACATATTTATAAAGTTGCCAATTTCACCATTAAAAATGAAAGGAGATTATATCAAACAACATAGGTGAATGAATACATCTAATATTGTGTACTTAAATCGTAATGATGAACCTATTCTTGCTATGGGTGTATGCGGTCTTACCTGAGGCAACTGCTATGTTCAAGGCAACAAACGGATACTGATGTCTGTTATACATGTGATATACTTCATTTACAATTTTGATCGCCTATGAGAGAGAGAGAGAGAGAGAGAGAGAGAGAGAGAGAGACATAAGTTGGGCCCAAAATACAGCCTCCAATCGTTTACAATTCAAATGTGAACACATTTGAATTATTACCTTAGAGGGATCACATGGCCGGTTGTTGATGAAAAAGAATTGTCTGTCTGTGGCACTTCTCCCGACACCATGGTCTCCTCGTGACACAAAGCCAGTGATGCTGCAACACAAGTCATTTATATGTGTAAATACTCTTCATCGTAGATTAAGGAATACAAATGGTACATGTCGAAGTGAATAATAGAAGTATAGAAAAATAAAACAATACTTAAAAATTTGCTGCATAGACTGACAATACAGTAATCTTCTTCACTTACGTAAATAGATTTTGGGGCAATTCTGTACCACCGAGTCCATAGTCTTCCTTAATATTTTCTGCTGGAGGCAGTTGCTGAAAAGGCAGCAGACTCTGTAGCTGTATAAATAAAGGTGTTAGGTAAGGTACGGTATGGTACATCTTCAGGAAAGGAAAAATATGCAATTCTATAGCTGACATACTGTAGTGATGAGCACCTTTGCTCATGCTTGTATTGAGAAGAATGGTACTCATCCTTTCGAGCCATCCTTTCAAGCTTACATTGCATTTGCACTCATGTTACTCTAAGGTATTTTAAGCCATACAAAATGCTGCATGTTACAGGCGATGTTATCCTCCAACCTGCTTTGGTCCAAATATGGCACCTATGTTGTCCCTCATGTTCTGGCTGCCACTAGTGCTGAGTACTGGGCTGCGTTTTCCTTGCCCAGTCTGGTTGGAACAGGTAATACGCACTCCAGTGGAAATAATACAGTACGCCTGGAGTATGTGGATCATTTTAGTGTACTCCTGAAAACACAAAAATTTTATCAGTACAAGAGTTTGTCTTTGCACACAAGTTGGTGACATACTAGCTCTACTAAACACATAGGATTTACACAATTCAATCTTATATCAAAAACCTCATCGAAGATTACACAATTACATATTCATAATAATATCCAAATAATCATATGTAGGGATTCCATTGTAGATATCCATAAACCGGACAAATCAAACTAACCTTCTTTATGTTGCGTTGGAACTCTTTGTGTCGCACAGGCAGAGTGTAGAAGAGCTGTTGTAGGGTGACGGTGGAGCCCTGCTGTCGAGGGTGGGGACACCTCTGTACCAAGGCACCATTATGGTCAAACACCAGCTTGGTCCCCACCTGAGCTGACTCGTGGCATGTCAGCACACTCAGGTCACTGGCAAAGAGGGGTTAATTTTGGGGTGATTAACATGATCAAATTTCAACTCATTTTACACATATTTAAAACATATATTTTCCGATTATAATGTTGGTGTTTATTTGTTTACCTCAGAGCACATAAAGAGCTCAAGGCTTCACCTCTGAATCCAAACGTTTCCACATGGATGAGGTCAGAGAAATCCCTGATCTTTGATGTGTGATGCTTCAATGCTGAGAGAAAGAGGGAAGAGAGCACAGCCGGAACAATAAGAATAATGAATAGAATGGCTAGAAAAGACTGCCGGTCTTTAAGTACATAATGACACTGATACATAATGACACTTACTCAACCCTTCAAAGTTGTCCTCCTCTACTCCCCTGCCATTGTCAGACACTTCCACAAGCTCCGCTCCACAGTCCTTCAAGCGGACATCTGGAACATCAGAATAAGACATATTGGACAGGTACACATTATGTAGTAGAATTAGAACATATCATATTTTTGGAATACACAGAAGACTATACTCAGTACACAAAGACATCAAATGCAAGACGGGAAGGAATGACAGAACTCCTAATCTGCCTCAGTATAGCAAATATAATTTCTATTATTTCTGTCTAATAAAATCTTATTATGGAAGTCAATTGACAGAACTTGAAATGTATGCATACATACCAATATTGGTGGCCCCTGCATCAATGCTGTTCTCTACCAGCTCTTTGACAGCAGTGGACAGGGTCAGCACAACTTGTCCAGAACAGATTTGATGGACTGACTGTCTGTCAATTGCCTTGATGGCTCCAGCTGACTCTGAACTGTAGAAAGCAAGCATAATGACAACAGTATGATAGATGGTATTTTTGTGCTGCTTATTATTACAAGATGGGCAAGCAGCTCCTGTCTGAGACCCTGATGTAATTAAAATAGTAATTGTTACTAATTGTTGTTACTGATTACCGAAATATATACTACAGTAGTTACTTAGTTTAGTCAACTTACCAAGCAGCATCAGTCATGTTTAATGCAGTGACAATGCTTCAGACTGCTAACTTTGTAGTAGAATTCTCCATCAATATTCCATATTCCTCTAGTCTAGGGTGTGGGAAAAGGGCAAGAGAGCTAAGCGTTAACGTTAACTTGCTGTCATTTATTCACCATGTCGCTGAGCATTTAAAATAATTGTATATTTAATATTTGTATATCTCATGTGGCATTGGTGCTGCGCTCGTACATGTAAACACAAGCCGATCAACGCGCGCTAACTAACAGGAACACCAGGAGGATCAATTTTGCACGGAATATGCGCAGTGGCTTTTTTTTGTACACAATGCAACTTGCAAAGCTATGTATAAAGTGTATAAGGAATATACTAAACAAATTCAATATTTAAATTAATAAAAATCCCCGTCGTAATACTATTTGTATACATTTACAAAAACAAGTTCTAAATTGATAGGAAAATATAAATGAATTTATCTGTGGTTCAAGTTAATTGTTTAAAGACTCAGAGTATTACTCTGAGCCCTAACCTTAGAAACTATGAATAAGAAAATACGTTTTCTTGAAAGAAACAAGACTAGCTAGCTGCTTTTGTTGACTCCTCAAAATGGTTATTAATGGTATTATTCCTATTATTTTTTTCCGACATTTCAATGATTTCATCATCTGTCCTCCCCCTGACCTACGCTGGCCAATGGCGGAGTAGAGA
The DNA here is from genome assembly GCA_900323375.1 of Benthosema glaciale. Lineage (NCBI taxonomy): Eukaryota > Metazoa > Chordata > Actinopteri > Myctophiformes > Myctophidae > Benthosema > Benthosema glaciale. The sequence continues at coordinate 16,521 of OOFJ01018529.1, read as the reverse complement.
GTTAGGGATCATCAATGATCAACTACACTGAGAAATCACTTGTTGATATAATCCTTTTCCTATTATAGGTAAAATGCAAATTATATATATAATGGACGCTGTACCACACGGTGCAAATTACAAGTAAATATATAGTGATAGTCTATATTCGTTGATATCCTTTCATGTGCATATTCGTTCATATTGTCAGACGGTGCCTCTACGCGAATCATGGCGGCCGACACTTGACTCTCGCTGTACTTGTCTGGGCATTGGCCAAACTGTAAGCTGTGCTGTACCCATAGAAGAACTGCTGTAAGCTGTACTTTAACCGTTATTTATATCACAGAATATCGAAACGGATGAGGCCAATGACCAACCCTGGATAAATAAATGGTCGTGTCTGGACTTGGATATGTACGTATCTCTTGGCGTTGTTTAATAGTTGTTTAAAAAGGAACTCGCTCAACCGGGTGTACGGTTAACCACACAAATACAGCAATGTACCGCTCCACCACCACCACAACATCAACAGCTGAAGCGTTCAGTAGGTCAGAGGAATGTTCTAGTAGTGGTAGTAATAACAGCCTCTTGATTCACCGCAACTTTAAAACAAGACACGAGGCCAGTGTGTTCAGTTTGACAAGCGAAGAGGACGAGGAGGAGGATGTCCAGTTTGACAGTAAGTACAGTATGCATGTGTAAAAAGTACAGTACGGGTTGGTGATTGACCCCCCCTAGACTTCAATTCATGTCAACACCGGTGGGTGGAGGTCAATCACAATCCATGACCCCTTGACAGAGTAAATACACACTCCGAAAATAGCAGATCAACAAGCTCACAACGCATGCTGCAAGGCTATGTGAGTGAGCATGTAGATTTGAGACACTGGTGGTGTATACACGGATTTACATACATGCAATTAGCAAACCCAGATTTAATTGTTTTCAAGAAAGAGACCACATTTAACACATGACAACATACTACATAAACATGAATTATGTTGAAGTTGATGCTTGGCTTTACTTGCATAACATTATAAATGTACCCATAGATTAACAAGAGGTTGCCCAAAACCTCCTGACTCCTGTCTACCAAAACAACAGTGAAAACAGGAGAGGGCAAGGTGTTTCTGTACTAAATACTATGCAGTTTTCATGAATATCAGTAGCTGCAGGAAATGCACTTCCTGTCACCTGACTATGTCTATTAATAGTAGACGAGGCCTATCAAGATTTAGATATTAACTTATCAAGGAGAATAGAACACTACTGTCTCTCTCAAAGCCTGAAAAGAGCAATAGCACTGTAGCTACACTATTGTTATATTGTATGCCCTGTCACTGGCAATAATTTAAACACAAAGCCCTGTATTCTGTCCTAGCTAAAATACACACACCCAGGTTAACTTTAGTCACAGTGTCACTGATCTGAAAGGTTTTAGTTTTAGCAGCTTTATGTCATTTCTACTACTGTCAATGGATGAATAAATCCTTGTGTAGAAAATATGAAAAATGTATTACATGCACTTCCCCACAGTTCTTTAAACAAGGCGCTGGACCCAAAAATAATCAAGTGAAGAAAAGGGGAATGTCTGCTCTGCACACAATAAACTTCTCCCTAAACCCTGTGTGCCACATTTGCAATAATGATGAAATATGAGAGAGAGAGAGAGAGAGAGAGAGCAGAAATATTAGAGGCTTGAGGAGCTAAAGTAGAAGTAGAACAGCCCCCTTTCCCTGTTTCTGGCCCACTGCCCCGTCTCGTCATTTGATTTCAGAGAAGGGTAGGTGGAGAGGGCCTGTGTGGCCTTGGCAGATAAGCATTACCACTCCCCCATATGCATAAACAAGATGCTGACATTCAACGCTGTGGATGTGAATTGGACTAAGGATTGTATTCGATATTGCTCTGGGTATTATTATATTACAAAAACAAACAAATGGACCTGCGTGAAAAATACATTGTTGAAATGATAGTAAGAGCTATTGTTAAAGGTAAGTTAGCTGTGTTTCCTAGATAATCTAATTTTCATAATCATAACACATTGGTGAAGTTTTGGCTTCTGTAAATTAAAATGTCATGATCAGAATTGTATTTTAAAAAGTAGGAAACCAAAATGTCCACAATTATCTTTGACTTCACCAAAATTATGTTTCCCTTTCCTGATATTCTTCTATTTGTGCTTTCAGCTACTGACACTGATGATAACTGTGAGGTTCTGATGAATGGAAGTGGGAAGCAATACCCTACCATTCAAGAATTTGCTTCTGCGATTCCCAACCAGCTTCTCCTGGGTTCTCTGCTAGAGCACCTGTGTGTCGTCTATGATGGAGACCCAGTGCGCTCACACAAGCTGTTCAAAGGTGACCCCCTCCCCCCATGGACAGAAATTATCCTTATTCTTATATGTTGTTGTGCTGGTTGGTTGGTTGGTTGATTGTCTTGAAGTGAGTTTTTTTAATGCTTTTTAAACTCATCCTTCAAATCATGTAAATGTATTTTAATGCTGCTTTTATATAACATTTTCTATGTTCTATCACAATCATTATTGCTTGCCATTTCCAGTTGACCATAATTTGCTTTATAAGTCTATGAAATTATAAAATTAAATGTGTGCTCTAAAATGCATGTATCACATTACATACAAAGAACAGTCTTTCATTTTCTAGTAGCAGTTCCATCCTGTTGTTTTCTTATTTAATATTATTTAAAAATAATTTGTTTTTTTGTGCCATCGCCTCTCTCTTGAACAGCCATTGGCCAACGTTTGGCTGCCATGAACCTCCTCTCCCCTCTGGCCATCAGTGATGAGTTCAGCAGTGTCAGACTTCAACACAACAGGGCCTTCACTGAGCTGCTGCATGCCAGCTCCTCACTATTGACACAGGTAACTGGAGCCATAACTTATGAAGACATTGACAAAGACATCCAACCATCCTAACAGTTGTAGGCTAACCTTTCAAATAACATAACCTTATGAGTTGGATACAATTCCATCAGTTGGGCTGAATGCTATTATTTCTCAAGATCATCAACAAAACAAAGCAATTATTTTCAATTAGATATTCAGGAAGTTATATTGACATTTTCTAGTAATATAGTTTTCAACTTCGCACAGGGTTGCACAAAAAGGTCTCCTGGAGTAGTAGTAACAGTAGTATGATGGCTGTAGGCATCTAACTTCTCATTCAAGTTTTCTCTTTACTTAACTTGGCTTATTTTGGGCGAGTGCTTACTGTATGTAGAAATATGGCATGGGTGATAGAGGAAAGAGGGAGTTTGGGTGAGATAGAGTCTGTTATCAAGTGACCGCCTCCCATCATCACAGATGTTTCATTGATGCCATTGCGTCTAGAATAGTCAACACAACAGTATCTCCACACACTTGTGTTCTCAGTGCTCACCTGCACTTCTGCCTAATGTATATTGCATGATGGTAAAATCTTCTGTAAACATAAGCTAGAATGTTATTCCAATTCAATCAATGGTTTGCGTATTGTTATTCTAAATTAATTTTGCTTTCCCTGATGATCATATTATGCTGTCAGAACTTACTTCTGTAGTATAGACGCAATGGTCATTTTACTCTCATTGTCTCTTAGGATCCACAGCTTCTTAGCACAGACACTCAGGAGCTTACTTTAAGGTAAGTAGCATTATTTGTTGTATCTTTTCTTTTTCACTACCAGGTCTATGAGATACCACGTCTATGATATATTTATTTCTATTTCCCACAGACCCAAGGAAGGACTATTCCTCCTTGCACGGACATCACGATATCTCAATGAGTTTGAAGAGATATGTAGACTTGGGAAAGGAGCCTATGGCAAGGTTTTTAAGGTACTTCATCCACTCTGCATGATTCTTTTAAAATCCGTAACTTTCATGTCCACCTGTACAAGTGCTGAAGATTCTGCCACAGAGCTAATTAAATCACACCTGCTTACTCATGCGAGAAATTGAATTTGGACATTCAGGCAATACTACAAGTCAACCAAGATAAGAATAAGACCTTTATTTATACCACAGGGGGAATTCAGTTGCAAAAGGCAGCGATGCACAGCTGTCAGCAGTTAACATAATGTTACAGCCTATGGCAAGGAAAGTATTGTAGATGGGACCAACAATGGTCCTACCGGATCACAGGAGGATCTCAGTATCAGAGCAGGGAGACCAAATACAACCATTGTACATGGATTAAAGTTCTCAGTCGCCAGGACTGATTTCAGTCATTTGGATTCCATAGAAGCCAGTGTCTCTTCTGTGAAAGCATGCTTTGTACCGAAAATAGCAGATCTACAAGAAATGTCAGAAATGTCATGATTTCTTCAGCTGGTCGGCATCATTACATTTTCAGTCTTGAAATTATATTTTGCCTTATGCCATGCACTGTAGTGGTGCAAGT
>OOFJ01018529.1:0-12114 GCA_900323375.1 Benthosema glaciale | reverse complement strand
ATGACATTTCTGACATTTCTTGTAGATCTGCTATTTTCGGTACAAAGCATGCTTTGTACCGAAAATAGCAGATCTACAAGAAATGTCAGAAATGTCATGATTTCTTCAGCTGGTCGGCATCATTACATTTTCAGTCTTGAAATTATTTTTTGCCTTATGCCATGCACTGTAGTGGTGCAAGTTATATATTGTATTATTAACATACAAACATGTTACTACACAATATATTATTGACACAGAGTTGTGGACACCAACTCCTTCATTCTTCCGTTTATTTTTCTAGGTTACAAATAAGCTGGATGGCCAGAACTATGCTGTGAAGAAAATTCTCATTAAGAGTCTGTCCATGGAGGACTGCATGAAGGTGGGATGCTTGCTAAATGAATGTTGATGTGAGTGTCATGTAATGCTGAAACTGCAAACAGTGAATTATACATGTCTCTATCTTGACTGCAGGTCCTCAGGGAGGTTAAGGTATTGTCCAGTTTACAGCACGTGAATGTGGTAGGCTATCACACCGCCTGGATGGAGCACGTTCAGCCGGCAGTATGTGAGTTGCATCCTGTTTCTGTAGAAATGTGTGATGATATGGTGCACTAAATTAGGCTAGTTTTAATTTGTTAACTGTGTCTGTTCCAGCCTCTCAGCTTGTCCTGCCATCACTGAAATCACCTGCACCGCAAGAAGGGTAAGATGATATTAATAATAATAATAACAACAACAACAATTCTTATTATAATTATATTAAGAAATATAGCAGCGATAAGGCGGGACCAAGGAGGATGGCAATAAGAACAATATGCACAATAAGCCATAGAAACATGGAAGACTTAACTTGAGAAAAAGAAGACCATGTAATTGTGACAGGGTCAGTTTTAATTGCGGGAGAGGCAGGGTTCTTGAAGACTCATACGCTGAGTTGTTTTCAATCAGTTTAATGTAAGCAGCAAAATCATTCAGTGTTTTCAATAACAATTATGTGTGTCCTGGTTTTGGGTGTACAGGTATTTGCTTTTCATTGTTTCACATAGAAACTTTTCTTCAACTGGGATTTCAGATCATGGTCCATTGTGTGTAGAACGTTTCACGTAAATTGCTGATTGAAAATCAGGTATAAGCATTTTTCAAACTGCTCAAAATGGCAGAATATCTGAGGGACTGCTTGGTCCCCTAATAATTCAAGGGCAGCAGCTAGGGGTTAAGTGTCTTGCTCAGGGACACTTTAACGTGATATAGGCCTGGGCCAGAAACTGGGACGTGAACTGGGGACCTTCTGATTCCTAGATAGCCCTTCTCACCACTCAGCTACGGCTGGCCTGTACGTAAGTTTAAAGTCTAAATTACGTTTGTGTGACTTGATGTTCATCTTATCTTCGTAGAACTGATGAAAGCCATGACAGCAGTGGCTCTGGTTCCTCGATAGTCTTCCAAACCTCCAGTCACCGTGAGCCGGATGCAGCTGTAGTCGGCAATGGAACTCCAACAGAAACAGAAATAGTTTCAAACCCAGATCAGGGGAAGGCGCTGTATCCCAAAACAGTGCGGCGCATCCCAGAGCACTACGTCCCCTGTGTGTTCCTGGGTGAGCAGCAGAATGGACCAGTGACTCCCTCTGCCTGTCCTGCAGTGGTCTGGGATGACTCAGACCCGTCGGAGGAGGACTCCAGCAAGATGAGAGCGGAGCCGAACAACTCCTTCATCGGCATGGAGGGTCAGCAATGGCTTGATAAACATGCAGCTAGAACGTCTTTTAGTGAGGTATGCAATCCACTACACAGTAAAATACTTGGTGGTAATTTAACACATAACATATAGTATTGTCCATATTCAAGGTGGTTTATCACTGAAATACAACAGATTACTAAAATAAATAAATGTGAAATATCATGTTCTCGCTCTAAACCTTAGTTTTTTTGTGGCAAATGTCTTCAGAATTGACTGTCAACTAGAGCTAAAATGCTCCCCAACTTGACCAAAACGGGTACAAAAGTACAGTAACATATAGCTTTCCTGGACCAACACTGCAGTAAAAGGCAGTCATTCATGTTATTGGTTGATGCTGTGTTAATGTGTGCAGGTACACTACTTAAAGCTACACTGTGCAATGTTTTTTTTGATGGCCATGCATATTATTGGTTGTTATGTGTGCAGGTATTTAAAATTCCACCCACGTTATTATTCGTTGTGTCATGTGCTCTTGTCCAGTTCCAGCTGATGCTCTACATCCAGATGCAGCTGTGTGAGCACTCACTGAAAGACTGGATCTCACAGAGGAACGACAAGTGCACAAATGAGCTCGCCTCTAGATGTAATTATTCTGCTGCAACTCCGTAACACATGCAGAGCAGGGTCAACAAAATATTTTATTTACTTATTTACAAATTTTTCTTTCTTTCTTTCTTGCTCACAACGTGTCAATGTAGATTGGCTAGTTGAACTATTCAAAAATGTTAAAAAAAAAAAAAAAAAAAGGCAAAGAAGTTTAGGGATAAGGGGTTTTAGCGGTGGCTAGTCTTTTGAATAACACACCAGTTGGTCTTAGTCCTTCTGAAATTCTAGTCTTAGTCCACTAAATATCAAAATCTTAGTCTTAATGTAATGTTAGAAAATATTTAGTGTTGGTCAACTAATTATCAAAAGTCTTAGTCACAAACATGTGTACCGTCTATCAACAATAAGTATGTGGATGGATGTGGATAAATATATAAAGTTTGATCAACAATGAGTATGTCTTTGGTGTGTAAGGACTAGTACTTCACAAAAGTGCTAGTTTTTGTCATGAAATGTTCAGATTGCGTTGAATAATGTTCAAAATACACTGCACAGCTTTTTTGTTGGTAACCATTGTATAATCGTGATGCTGTGATGACAATGTAACAAATTCCTATCTGCATCACTGTCGTGGCAATAACACTATTAATAACGTCCCTGGAGTGTAATTGTTTAATTGTGGAATTATTTTCAGGTCCCTATGGAGGTGTGGACCCAGAGCACACTCTCGGCCTTCTGAGGAAAATACTGGAGGGGGTGGAATACATTCACTCCAGGGGGATCATGCATAGAGACTTGAAGGTAACGTGTTTCCGCATGGTGAAATCTGGCTGTGAAATGTGAAGCATCCAACATGGTTATATTTATATAGATGTGATATCGATGCCATCGTCTGCACAGACAACTTCAGGTTGGAGTCAGAGGACTGCCAAAGAAGTTATTGAAAGTATTGGCGTCCTCTGTCATAAAAGTGATGTGCTTAGTTTCCCAGCAGCTGAAGACAAAGTCATAGACCCTCTTGGGCAGGATTCTTCTCAGCTCCTCACTCTTGTCCCCGCTGTGCTTTAGATAGATGTGATTCCTGCATGTGTCTTGGAGGCTCCTCGGCTGCCGAGTCATGCTCAGCAGCTGCTCTCTTTGCTTTGAGAACTGCGGCTGTCTCAGGGCATGTGGCAGCCGCCCGTCTCGGTTGTAGAAAGTGAGTGGGGCCGTCAGGCCAAGGAGTTTTGTGAGCAGAGAGCCGTTCCTCACGTTTGCGGTGTGGTCCAGGAACAGATACAGGCAGCTCTCCCCCGCTGCGGTCAGTCTGTTGACATCAGCGCCATGCCTCAGCAGTAGGTCCACCATCTCCTCGTTGGCCCAGCCGCAGGCCTCCTGCAACGCTGTCCTGCCAGCCTTGTTCACCGCGTCAACCACAGCGCCCTGCTTCACCAGCTCAGAGATGCAGCTCGTGTTGGCATCCGGCGTCCTGGTGCTCTGTGTGGTCGCCGCCATGACAGCCATGTGTAGTGGGGTGTTGCCCGACGACGTCACAACCTTTGAAAACAATCATGGTGTTAATGTAATACAAAGAATGTAATAAGATATGAAACAGAATTTCAACAAAATAGTTAACAACATGAACCCTAGCGTCCCTATTCTGGGCATGTGATCAAATGTGATCATTCACCGAAAATAGCCAAATCTATAAGCTCACAAAGCATTGTGTTGGGTAGTATGGACCCCTAGGGGACAAATGAAAAAGCAAATCAAACATGTGCAAGTCACAGTTTAATCCAAATGAGTAAGATAAAGAGTTATGTAAGAGGTGTTTATCACGCACACACTATCGTTTGCAACCTGCAAAGTTACAATTCTGAAGCACTTAATTCTCACAGAACTCGCAAATCCAAACACACTAATAATACAAACAAAGGATGAAGGACGTGACACTAACCGCATGAACGTCTGCTTGGAGCCTGATCAGGCTGGTTATAATGTCTCTGCAGAGGGTCCCAGAGGCCATGTGCAGGGCCGTCATCCCAGCGCTGTCCACTGCGTTGATCTCAGCACCGTAGCTGGCCAGGATGTGGATGGCGGGCAGAGCTGCATAGTTCACAGCCAGGTGGAGAGCTGTCTCGTGGCGCTGGCTCTTCACCTAAAATAAGATCACATCCGACAGGAAGATTAGACAAAGTACCGAGTCTGACAGAGGTTGATGATTAAACTCACATAGATTTTGACATAGTTTGCCTATATTGACTTATTTAATCTCTTGAATGCCAGCTTTAGTTTGGAATTGTGCTAATTCTTAGAAAAGCTCAATTTTCCCTTCATCCAGTAGAAAAGGGGATCTATCAACAGCTGTGTTGATACTGTAGCCACTGTGTTCTTTTGATGTGTTCCTCAGACCCTGGACAACCCACCTGCTCATGTAGGATGTCAGCTAAAAGCACGTTATGTAGAACTGTACAGTCAGTGACTTTATGAAACTGACCTCTGCATTAACGTCGACCCCATGGTCACAGAGGATGCGGAGGCAGGCCTCAGACCGCAGCTGCATGCTGTTCACAGCCTGGAACCTGGAGGAGGACTTGGGCCAGGTGTTTTGGATACACGGCCAACTGATAATCGCCAGGTGCAGGGCATTACGTCCGTAACTGTCCCTGTGAATGGTAGAGAGATAAGATGGTTGAAACCTATGCAGAAGTATCAGTGAAGAAAGATGAACTCAAACATTTAGCTGGCATAAAGTCAGTGACAGTGTGTTGACAGTGTGTTGCTGTACTAAGATACACTTTTTAAAGTCAGAATTAAAGGAAGGTTGTGTTTTAAAATGCTCCAAATGTAGCTACAGTATATTTACATCTCAGTGTAAGTGTTGGTGGTGTTTGTCCCACACATTTAAAACATTGGCTACTTTAAATATTTTGTAATGCTGCCACGCCACATGTTAATACATCCGTGTGCTGTGAATACATTAATGTGTGTACTGTAGCCACCTCAATTCAGGATCCGCCCCAGCGGACAGGAGGGACTTAAGGCTCTTTACTCTTCTGTAACATGCAGCCAAATGAAGGGGAAGGATAGATGGCCCCTGAGGCAATGCAAGGCAAGACAAGACAGGTTGGAAGGTAGTCAAATATTCAGAATATGTGTTTAACAGGAATAGAAAAACTTTGTTTGGCTCATGATGAGAATTATAATAATATTGTATATTATTTCAAATGTAAAATAGTTTTCTTAGACCCCACTGCATCACCAGATGAGAAACTTTTTATGAAATATGTATGTATATATGATGTATGTATATCTATAGTTTGATTATATCTTGCAACCGATATAGGCTACAGCAGGTACTTTAATCCTTTTGACGCTAGTGTCTTTAAGGATGTGAAATACTCTTTTCAATAAAAAACTATTTACAATAGCCAGAACACATTTCGCTTACCTTATGGATTACTTTAACAGCTCCCCTGCATCTTATATTTATGATAAAATTACTCCCATGCTTTTTTGATATGTTGTCAATGCGTCCAAGATCTTCTTCCATAATTGCTACATAGAAATCATTGTCATAACATTGAATATGAGAGTCTTGGTCCTCGCTGTCGTCCAACATGATACTCACTGCAGATCCTCCCATGTATCCTCTGTATGCTATGCAGACGTTAAGCTGTGGTGTCACAAGCTGGTCGTTCTGGTTTTGAACATAATTTACTGACATGAGTGGCTGTTGCATGGAAGAGGAAATGAAGAAATACTGTATACTTCACAGCTCAACCTGTTTCTGGTATTTGGTGTTTTGCGGAACTTCTACGACTTTATCATTGGGGTCACTTTGTCAATTTGATGCTCAACTGTGACATAACACTCTTTCTGTTACAGCTGATAAACTTCCTCACTGCATTTGGGGCGAATTATGGGAAGTGATAAGATGAACTAGTGATCTTGAGGGGCTGCCTGAGGTAGCTGAATTTAGACAGTAGTAACTGAGTCTACTGAGAATTAGTAGATGTTTACTAACCTGTTTCTGGAGTGCTGGACAATGCCTTAATCATTTCACAATTTCCAACAAGTTGTGTTATGGACACAGTTCGTTGTTACCATTCTCCATTTCTCAGAGGTAAAAGTAATCTGAGATCGTTTAAAATCCTAATATTGTTTTTGTGTAATTAAGTACTTGGGGTATGGAATATTGTGAGCTCGCACACACAGGAAATGCAGATAAGGTACTCCATGTTATGTAGAGTAAATGTATTGCATGTTTATATACTTGTTTTTGTCATTTTCACAGCCTAGGAACATTTTCCTTCATGGACATGACTTCCATGTTAGGATAGGAGACTTTGGCCTGGCCTGCAGGGATATAATGGTAGATGAATCGTTGCCTTCTTCCCTGCATAACACTGGTATGAAAAGTAGTTGTATCCTATCTTTACTCGTAAATTGGTTCAGTAAATGCATACTGTGACTTGTAACAGTTGTATCCAAATGTATCTTCTAAAATCACCACTAGATGGTGCCACCCACATTTGTTTCACTGTTCATTTCTCATTTTCCAGGCTCTTCACACACTACAGGTGTTGGAACATTTGTGTATGCTGCTCCTGAACAGCTACAGGGCACACATTATGATTCTAAAGTAAATATACAAGACATTATTTGTTTTATTAAATGGCACCATAATTGACAACAATGTACTCAACTGTACCGTCTTAACAGTTATTTATATGAAACAGTACTGAGTCTTTGCTTTATGTTGTTCTTCCAGTCAGACATGTACAGCATAGGAGTGGTAGCCCTTGAGCTATTCCAGCCCTTTGGCACAGAGATGGAACGAGTACGGACCCTCGAGAATCTCAGAGAAGGGAAGATCCCAGATGCCTTCTGTCAGCGATGGCCAGTCCTGGCCAAGCACATCACAAAGCTCACGAGCAAAGACCCCTGTGTCCGCCCCGATGCCACCCAACTGCTATGCAGTGAACTCTTCAGCAGTAAAGACATGGTATGGATGGATACATTTTCTATAGAGGGTATGCTCGTGACATCATCATCATACCAGGAAGTTATGCAGAAATGCCTACTGACTGAGTGGCAAAAAACTACTTTCTGGCATTGACAGCCCATGTATCCAAACAGAAAAGTCTCACCTGATTGCATTAAATGACTTTAAACAACCTTAAATTAACTTTGCCACTCAATCTGCCATTCACTTTATGCATGCACATACCCTCTACTATACTATCGCAAATCTATGCACAAGTAAAAAAAGAAATTTCGTGTAAATACAAAACAACAACAATAATAATTCATAGGGCCTACAGTACCGGTACTTAGTCTAAAATTCATTCTAATAGAAAACGGTAAATTGGTTGAAGGGGTGCTAGAGGAAAAGCCATGATGGGGTAACCAAAATTAGTAGGGTTCATCCTAGTTTAGTGCATCAGGTTTCATGAGAAAAGGCCATTGTTTCACAAAAATCCATTGGTCCGCCCTTCAGTGAGCAATGAGCATGCATGCATTCAGCAGGTATCTTGGCAACACGGATCTATTTCAATGTAAAAATGTAATCAACAGCAAGTCTCGGAATTATGATCTATGACGTACAGTCTGAGCCCCTTTGTAGAATTAAAGTTAAATATTGTATTAAGTATAAACCATATTTGAAAACAAAATTTGTAGAGATACAGACCCTCTTCTATGGCTAGACTCTTGCAGAGCCATGCCGTAAACATGTCTTCTCCTACAGGTTATCCATGGCTTACAGAGGAGGGTGGAGGAACAGCAGGAAGAGCTCATTCAACTCCGGAGACAGATCAGTGAGCTTCAGACTCAGAGTTCACAAAATAACGATGAAAACTCGGATAGGACCTGACCATAACGTCGTCAACCACTTGAGAGACTATCAAAACCCTGCATTATTCAACCTCTGTACCTTTTCAGAATTGTATGACTTGGTGCAAGTTGTTGATTGTGTGTCTGAGAGAGTGTATATGTGTGTTCTCTATACCTGGAATGTGACTGTACAGATTTTTAACTTTATTGAACTGTACAATAAAACATATTTATCTGGTTATTTGACCAAACACCCACTTGTGGAATTTATAAAGCTTGTCATATGCCACTTGTGGCTATGTGAATTGAATAGGTTCCAATATTACAGCATTAATTAAAGCAAATAACAGAGTTGAAAATATAAAAGTATGTTTTCATCAGTGATTTTATAGATGAAATTACATAAGATTACACTTTATTGACCATGCAGGGGGGAAATTCTGCAATTTAGACAAATTTGACCAATGTCTAATTATCCTCTATTAAAGTATGGTATATTTGCTACATGGTCACAGACCTGGCTATGTGCATGCAGTATGCTAAAATGAAGTACAATGTGTCATACAACAGTAGCCTATTGAGCAGTACAGAGGATGAGGAGGTGGCTTCAGGACTAGGATTCAGGAAGATGGTTAAATTATGCACTCTCTGGTGGTCTGGTGTCAAATAGGGCCTGCTGTGTGTCTTTGGAATCTTCTCAGCTCTCTGAGTTGTGATGGACTAGCTGTGGAAGGGAGCTAGTTAGAAGGATGGTTATGGTTATCTATAGCCCCGAGCAACGGCATTAGGGCTTTGGACCAGAGCTAGGTTCTTTGATGAGTGAGGGTTGGGAGGGAGAAGTGGGTGCGGTAGGGTCGACATAAACATGGAAGAGAGGTGGTGATGGATGGTAGCAGACAGGAGGTGGTCGTCTGTTGCTCTTGTTAATGACGGCTGGATAAATGTGAACACTCATTTGCTGTACCGTCGGTCGGGACGGTCAAACATGCATTCCTATCCAGTATATATCGATTGTTATTCATGTTTGTGTATAAAGAACGCCATGTACACAAAGGTCAGGGCTGTGGACGTGCGACAGAGGCGACAGCGCTTTCTGAACACGCCCCTCCCAGACTGATCGACAGGCCTAACGAGCAAATGGGAAAGCTTTTTTCAACCCAGATACCCGGATGTACCCGTGGGGCAATTAGCTACGTCATTGTTCACCGCCGGACACCCGCTGGAATCAAGGAATGGAGTTAGAATGGATAATAATACGTTTATAACGCATTACAGGTAAGCGAACTGACGTTTCATTCAATACGTGGGACCTTTAACTGCGCAGCGGTCATGTTTTGCCGGGTTTAGCCGTTGGAGATGTGTTGTAGTCGCCTTACACCGGTTAGCAGTCAGTGTGAGTGTCATGTCGGATGGACCCGACAGCGCAACGAGCATTGAGCGCACACACACACATACAGCCAACCGGTGTTGTCGAGCCCCTCCTTTTGGCTCCATAGCTGCTTGTTCCCGTTCGATAGGGCCATTAAATATCACAAGTCGCGTTTTTTAATTCAACGGTGGCTAGAAACGGGATATTAACATTGCCACGCATTGGGTTTTTTTACAAGCCGCGGCAACGCACGCTATGCTAGCGCAGTAGCACGTCCTGGTGCTAGCACCGACCGACACTAGCAGACACTCAGCGCGAGCGCTCTCCTTACAGCGGTGCTGTTAGATGTCCCGTGTTTACGTAGGGTAATTGTTTTGCCGTTTAATCCCAACAAGTAATTTCACCCCCCGTGCCTGGAAATGTTGATTATATTCACATTTTACGTGTACAGGATCACGAGATCACATCCCATGTTATTGCCGTTGTTTACCAGACGCCCATTATAAATAAAAAACGTGTGATTAAAATGTACATTTCATTCATAAGAGGAAGTGCCGCCCCATTCGTTTTGTGGAGGACAAAAATGTACCCTATGCATGTTCCAGTAGCATTGTTAAGGTTCGCCGTTACCATGGCGTTTTTCAATGAGGTTTTGTGCGCGCGTAATGCATCTCAGTCACTCTATTGTTGACCTGGACTTTAAATGTAATGTTATTTGTCCCTCTGTGTTCATGACTTGACACCGACGGTTGCAATGATGTTTTATATAACCGGTTTACTGCGCTGCGTGTCAGAGGCCTACTCGTCATTTTGCTAGCACGTAAGCCCAGTCAGTGTGGAGCAGTCTGCCTGCCGGGAGCAGGTGGGAGGGAACAGTTGTCGTAAATGTGCTCCAGTCCAGTCAGGGTCACTCTGGGACCAAACTACGGTTAGTTGTATATTCACTGTTACGTGATCATCTTAAGATGTCGTTTTATGATGTTTGACATTATTTTCAAACGTAACGCCATGTCAGCGCACCTACAGTGGGATTTTATAGTAGTAATAAACTGTCGCTGGACTCTTGTCTGTGTCCAATCCAGAATCGAAAGCAAAAACACATACGCATAAAAACGCATACAGTTTCTTATATACCCACATTTTAGTGGGTAGAATTCGTTATCGGTGACTTTTGCAATATGTCTCAATGGAGACTGTAGAAATGTCGTGAATAAACATTTGGGTGCATTAGAAGCAATATGCTTATGCTGTGTTAATCTCAAGGTTCAAAGTTGTACTTTATTGTTACATCTTGTGTGGGTAGTAGGTACATGAGGGTCAAACTTATTTTTGTTTGGCTTCCTTGCAGCAGCAAAGCTATTTGACAACATTACATCAAATATCAATCACAGCAAGCGCAGCAAACAAAGAGCTATAATAAAGGGTGCAAGAAAGAGCAAACAAGTAAAAAAAGAAAAAAGAGTAACATATGTACTCTCTTGATTATATTAAACTATGCCTCCAGCACCACTTTTTTGTTTGTATTCTCTCTTTTGCATTTTCTTTCCAGGCGCACCATTTTGCAGCAATGATAAACAATCAAATGCAGTGTAGAAGAGGCAGATATAGTAGTAGTCTGGGATGCAATGGTGCCACAAGATGTCTTGAAAGCATTGCAGCAATAATAAACATTTAGTAAATGGGCACTGAACACCTTTCTGAGAAATGTAGGAAACTGCAGACTTAAAGTCAGTAAAGTACAAAATGCAGAGGACATGGTTATCAAAAAAAGGATTATACACTTCACATCACAAAATAAATCTCTATCTAAATATCTTTTGGAAACAGTTGAATGTACTAACTAAAACAATAACCTGCAGTGGTGCTATCATGGCCATGGGTCCCAGGCACCAATGACTGACAATCTCTAGTTTATGATAGTCATACGTTTAGAAGCAGTGCATAACGGCACACTAAAACCTATTTATAACGTACGCCTAAATGCCTACCTGCGCTATGACCGAGGAGTTTCTCTCACAGCTTGCTCTTTGCCGAAAGAGAAGCAATCAAAAATACTGATGCCAAAATGTACCCTAGGCCTATGCCCCAGGTTGTTACTAAATATTTCTGCAAATGTTTAGCCATTAAAGTGTTACTTGATAGCGGCAGAGTGTTGGTAAGGTTTATAAGCCTGTGTATCTCCCCACAGCAATGAAAAATGACCATAGTTGACAGATCTTCTGAGAAGTCTGACCACGAGACGGTCGGCTGCAAGCGCTCCTCCTTCTCCAGCGGAGACGCCGTGATGGACAGCAGCTGCTCCAGTAGCTGGGGAGTGGGTCCCAGCATGCCTAGTGACTCTCCTAGGTTGAAGTCCCCGGGGGGCTGCATGGGCCCCACGCCTGGAGCCACCATCTACAACAACACACCCCATTCAGTGGAGCGGACCAAGGAGCAGGGTAAGGCCAGGGAGAGCTCTGGTGGTTTATCGTCAGCTGTACATTTGTACAATTTTACGATTTGACTTGAAACCTTGTGGGAAGCTACTTAAAGGTAGCCTTGTGTAGCAGGCGCGTATGGTGGATGAAATATTTGACTGGGCCAGTAAGAAAATCCCCCCGCCCCCCCGCCCCATAGAGGACAACACCACCAAATCATCTGAGAACTAGTTGAGCAGG
>OOFJ01018520.1:0-10201 GCA_900323375.1 Benthosema glaciale | reverse complement strand
CTTGAGCCAGCAGGAGCGCGACTCGTCAGATGCCAAACTACGGCAAGCTGAGGAGAGCGAGGAACGCTGGAGGGAGCTGTCCGAGCAGCAGGAGCGCAACCGGCTGCTGAAGCTGCAGCAGGCGGCCCGCGAGGAAAAGCAGAAGAAGGCCATACAGGAGCAAAACTTGAAAGCGCTGGAAGAAGAGCGAGCTGCTGTCCTGGAGCAGGAGAGGCTCCTGATGAAAGAAAAGCTCACAATGGCAGAGCTGAAGAAGCAGGAGAAGGAGCACCAAGCGCATGAGGAGAGACGGGGGCTAAACCGGGCAGAAAGGAGACGGCACGCCGCCCTGATACAGGAGATTGCCCGGCGAGAGGAGGAGGAGAGAGAGGATGCCAGGAGAGCGACAGAAGAGAAGCTCAACCGATCCCTGGTGAACTATGAGCAGATCGTGGAGCGTAGAGGGCAGGAGCTGAAGGAGAAGGCCAAGCGTGAGGAGAAGCAGATCCAAAACGCACGCAAGGCAGCGGAGCGACGCGAGAGACAGCAGCGGCTGCAGCTGGAGGCTCGTGCCAAGGAGGCAGAGAAGCGGGGACAACAGGCAGCACTTGTGGCAGAGGAGAAGGCCAAGGAGAAGGCTCAGCGAGCCATACAGAGTCGGCAGGAGAAGGAGAAGCTGCAGAAGCTCAACAGGCAGCGTGTGGAGGATGAGGAGAAGCAGAGGCGCTTAGAGCTGCTCCAGTCCATCGAGAGGAAGCTGGAGAAGAGCGAGCAGATCTTCAAAGAGAAACGTGCCGTGCTAGAGAGCGCACGGTCTGTGGCGCGTGCTTCCTTCCACGTGCGCGACAAGGTGCGGGAGGAGACCAACATGCGCACGTTTGACAAGATGGCCCTGGAGGCCCAGCTCCAAGCCAGCCTGGATGAGAAGTGAACCTGTAGGGCTGTAGTTTGTAGAGCACTCTACTACCTGGCCATGTGCTCAGGTCTTGGCCTTTGTCATGGTCGTCATCGCTCAACAGCTTTACCCCATTTCCCATAAAGAATCATAGCTGTGATTGTTTTTATTCAAACATATCTGTAGACATCTTTCCGCCCTCCCCCCTTTTTTAAACCAAATTATCATTACCCCTTTTTTCATGTCATCATTTCCATAAATTATAAACCAAAAGAATGCATAATTTTGGAACATGGACATAATGGAACTATGGATTGAAGCAGCTGTAACTGAAGTCAAACATTTAGCTTGTGTTTACTACTGAACTTCATATAAGATGAAAGTTCAGAGAGAGCGATAGAGCTGCTTTGTGCAGTAACACAATCTCTCTCCTCTCTCTCTGCCTTTCTCTCTGCTTTGGCTGTTTGACTGATGGACTAAGTGCTGTGCCGGAATGAAAAGAGCCATTGTCAACTAGGCAGCACAACTCCATGGCAACTTTTTAAAAGGAACACTCCTTAAAGAAAGAAAAGCAAGCATAGAAGGGGAAAAAAAGAACGGGAAATAAATGGTTCTAGACCTTCTCCTTAAGCAAATGAGGAATCCTTTTGTGATGCAGCTAGATATAGCAACCGTATGGACAGAGCACTCTCCTTTTACGCTAGTCTTCACAGCTGACAGTGCAGGCCTAGCAACGTGACATCATAGGATGTGTCTGAGCACAAGCTGATGAAGCAAAGGAGGACAGAGCAGAGGTTTCTGCAGCAGAGGCATTCTCTCTCTCTCCCCCCCATATACTCCCTCTGGACTCCATCCTTCTCTCCTCCACGTGCCAGTTAACCGTGAACAGGGAGGTGCTCGGAGAGACACGCTGTTCCTGACCCCTCCCCACACCACACAGCAACACAGGCACAGGACACCACTGAGACCTGAGAGACCAACACTCATAAGCCTATGAAGGTCGACAGGTATGATTGCACACGCCTTGGGTTTTCTGCTGCACTGTTTAAAGTTTGACTTAATTGCAGTTTATATCAACAGCACCACTCATTAGATGCCATGGCGTCTCTGAGTGTTAAATTGAAACCCGGAAAAACATGTGACTACATGCAGGCCCTCCTATGTTGTTGGTTCGTTAAGAAAAGTATACATCTAACACACAAGCCTACATGATGCTGGTCACCAACAGGCTTTCAAGCGCTTGCGCTAATCCTACAATCTCAGATTAAAGATAGAAAATGGGAGATTCACATGGATTTTTTTCCCCTCTGAGCTGTTGCCATAACGATCGCAATCTGGATGAGAACAGTGGGAGGGAGTGACGTAGTGCTGAACCAGAGTATGCGTGGGAAATGTGCAGAGGCCTGTGCAGGGCTCTCTGGTAGACTGGCAGAGGGAGAGAGCACATTCTGGCTGATTCTTAGAGGACATTCAGGAAAAAACGCTCTCTCAGTGTGTTTTATTGACATCTGTGTTGGGAAGGTAAATTACTGCAGCATTGCATTACCTCCTGGGCTTCTTTGTGCAGAAAGGAGCATTTCACGTATACTCAAAAGCAGTTTATAATCCAATACTGTATGCCTTAAACTCATAAAGAGTGGACTTGAACTCTGATTTGATTTTTAAGGAGAGTTAATGATACAACATTAAGCACAAATAATTGATAGAAGAAAAGCATGTAGTTGAGTATACATACTGTAGAACTCGAATCAACTAAAGACCAAAGCAAGAGTATTTTAGGGTCAAATCACATAACACTGTTGACATGTATTGTGTGTGAAAGGCCGCTTTAAGGCCATGATCTACCTACCGTACCTGGTCTGCCTCACGGCATGGCAGACCATCTGTGACCTGGTTATTATGCTCAGCAATTACATGCAAACTGTGACCTCAGATGGTTGGGTGTTTGAAACCTGCATTGTAAAATCCAGAGTGGTAATTTAACTCAGTGTACATACAAAAATGAGCACTGAGGATTTTACTGTGCACCAGCAACATTCCCAGCTACTGAGATAAATACCCAGCATGAATATTGAAATGCAGTGTTAGACTAGCAGAGGACTAACAGGCTTATTAAGGGCATTTCTTTGTTTACCTGAGGTGTTGGAAGGAGATGCTGTAAGGCAAGAGTGACAAAATGGCAAATTTACTTATGGGAAGAAAAAAGACATAGTTAAACAGAACAGGTTATTGGCAGATGCTGTGGATATCTGAATACAAACTACGGCAGATCCCATATTTCAAAAACAAAGCAATAACCAGCGGAATTCCCAATACAAATTCCAGGACACTTTAATGGATCGCACGCTCAGGCACTCACATACTACAGCACAGCTGCAGCAGACTTTTAATTGTATCCTTAGAAAAATATTTTTCCTTTTACTCTAGTAAAGATTTTACCTAGCTTGTTTGTGACCTGGTTCTCTCAGTAAGAGATTTCTTGTGGTATTGTCTGTGTGTCAGGGTTATGTTCTATACGCCATTCAGTTCAGTCAGACAGGAGGTGTATTTATCCAGTCTACACAGAAAATGTGAATGAAGGCACTCATTACTACAGTATGTGAATTCCAGTTTCAGGTTTCCATTTTGAATTGAAAGGATTAAAATAAATTGATCTCTACTGTGTGTGTATTTCACTGCATATAACTTTTCACTAATGTGTTTTTTTTTAAATCACCTACAGGTCCCAGTGGAGGAGGGGAGAATGA
Source organism: Benthosema glaciale (assembly GCA_900323375.1). NCBI lineage: Eukaryota > Metazoa > Chordata > Actinopteri > Myctophiformes > Myctophidae > Benthosema > Benthosema glaciale. The sequence goes on along the minus strand of OOFJ01018520.1, from coordinate 6,580 downwards.
TGGCACTGCTATTTGCTAGCAAGTCGTACAGAAGAAGTCTTGCTTCCACATTGAGCCATTTTACTATAGTAGTAATCAGGTAGCGTGAAGCCAAGTTGGAGAATGCCAATAAGCTCACAGCAGAAGACGTTGAAACTCACTGCTCTGATACAAATTCTATACATCACAATTGACAGTGTTGCTTTCGTTTCGGCTCATTCAGCAGAGTAGATTTTACATTACACTTAAAGGCCTTTAGCTGATGCTCTCATTTGGAGCGACTAACCAAGGCCAAAGCCTTGTTAAGTTATGCAGCTGTTTCGCTTGACAAAAACTATTTCCAGAAGCAAAAATTCGTTTTCAAGCATAATTTATACATTATAATTAAATCCTGTTATTTCAGCCAATTATTTTCTCGACTAGTAATTACAGTATTATTACAAGTAAATACAAATTAGGCTTTACAACGTTCACGGCTGTGAACGTTGTAAAGAAGAAAAAAAACGTTGAACGTTGTATCTTCATGCTGCTTAACACAGGACTCAGGGTTTGGGGGGCGCTGAAGAATCAACATGTACTACAAGGTTCAAACACAGCTTTATTAACAGGAAGGCATGTAATTCAGTCCATACGTTTCAGTCCATACAACTGCAATATTTTGTTCCATAACCCATCACCTCAATGTGTTGGTTCATTTCTCTTTCTACCAATACAATCACTGGTTTTCCATTAACTTAAGTTAATTTGTATATTGCCAGTTTTTGCCATTTCCATAAAATGTGTGCTTCTGTACAATACATTAAGTTAAGTTGTTGAGGACAGGTTGTCAGATGTAGCATCGCTGGATTGGTGAAGGAAGCCATTATCAAAGACATATCTGTGAGTTCATCAGTTTTTATCAACCCTTGACTACAACCGACCTATGACACAACCTGTGAAACAATCAAATGCCAGAAAAATAAATGCAAACATTTTTCAAGGCTTGTTTGCACTGACTGCTGTTTTTGTTAAATAAATACTAGAACTTGTTCACAATCAACTGCAGTAGTATTTGTTCAAAAAGTGATGTTTATACCGTAGGTATTATAACACCTTATGGGGTGGGGTGGGGTGTCTTTGAGAGGTCCCTGACAAAATAGGACACTACAATAGTTTTCATAGTCACTTTATTTTATCATTAATTTCTAATCCTAAAGAAAAAGTATTTACAATAGCAAAATTAATTTATGTGTAAAGCTAGCAGCATACTCAAAGCTTATTTGTTTTGTATATGGTTTTATACTGACCTGTCTTCATTTGGAGGATTCTGCAGCCTAAATTCCAATAATAAATGTTAGTCTTGTTGTTATTACATTACATCTTCTAAACAGAAATATAGTATAATTATTTGCTAAATCAAATGAGGAAAGTGTTCCAAGGAAGGGTGTCCTGGGATGAATACAATTCCCAGATATGAATGTTTACATTGCTTTATGTATTTTCTATCCAGTCTCTCTTGTTTGTTTTGAGTGTCTCTTCAAAAATGATCTGTAAACCAGTTCTGAACATTCAACACCCATTATCTCTGGGGCTGTAAAGTATGGGAGTGGCTCTTGAGGCATTTGGAGGTTAATGAGTAATGACTATTCCTGAAAAGAGTATTTTGTGGCGTTTCTGCTTAATTCATGACAGGACAGTAAGATAGACAAGAATGAAGAGATGGGCTATGACATAATAAGGTGTCGAATCTTTCTATCTTTTCCATGCATTTATAATATTGCACTCTTTCCATGCACGTCTCTGCTCCCTCTGTCCTCTCTTCCCATGTTGCTCATCCTCCCTTAATGTCATTCTCTCCATCCATATCCCCCTCTTGTACTGTCCCAAACACTCTCTCATTGTCCCACCTCTTAGTCCTCGGTTGGGTTGTTTGTTGTGCCCTTGCGGGCAATGATCTCGTACACGCTCTCTCTGAAGCCACTGTCAGATGTCAGTCGCCGGGCGGTTTCCCTCAGCTCGTCCATGTTCTCCCTTTCACTGTTGGGGATGACGAATGACTTCGAGTGCTTCACTGCGGAGAACATTATGAATTTATGGAAATGCAGTGCTTAAGAACCTGTGTATCGTACCAAAATGATAAATGAACGTAGTGCTACTCTGCTGCTGCTACTACCATGACTTACTACTGGTAATAAGTAAGACACGTGAACGTGTGAAGCGAGCGCAGTGTATTTGAAGTCTGTCTTCAAATATTATTTTGTATATTTGGTTTGGTGTAACTGCGCCCTCTGGTGGCGTGACACCGCAGTGTGACACAGACAGACAGACATTTCTGCCTGGCTGACATACTAAGTGCTCACTGCATTCACAATCACTGCGTTCGCAATAATGTTACATATGTGTATTAGTAAGCATTAGTGTCTTACAGATAACATCATTTTCACAAGCAGGCGAGCTGCTAACGTGAATTAGTTTCTTAAGCCATAAAGGCAGTAATTGTCAGAGTCTAAATGTATAATTTCCCAAAGCCTGTGTGTGTGTGTACTCTGTATCAAGTACTCTGTCAACAAATACAGGCTGCACATTTGCGTGGTCCCTGAATAGGTCCCCGAAGGGCACCGGTTAATATTATGAAATACTAATACTACTAATGAGAAGTGAGCGTTTCACTGCCCAAATACATAAGGGTCCTCAACCATAAAATATGCATGTTGTCAGAGTATATTTTTCTCATCAGTGTCTTACGCCAGTGGCGCCTGGAGGCTCTCCTTTGGATCCGGCAGCTCTTGATTCGCCGGGCTGTAGCTTTGTGGAGATACACAGCATTCTTCATTATGGAGGGAAGTTTGGCCTCAATTTCTGCTGCACAGATGCAATCCTCAAAGAACTCTGGAAATAGTATGGCAAGAAACATACTGTAGATGTATGATGTAGGCCGCTACTACTGTGGCCTACATGTGTTCTGAAAACACACCTCTTCAGACTCCATCTTAGCCCATAGCACTTGCAGTAGCACTTGTCCTAGCCTCGACCTCCCACAGGCATATGCTAAGGCTCAACTTATGTATCTTAGATGGCATTTCTATTTAGACTTAGATAGCAGTTTATGTAGACTTACAGCATTTCATCATGTAAACTTATCACTATATAGTAAAATATATACACAGTATAGTAGAATTAGCCTAAATAGATTTTGTAACGTAACTACTATGTTCTTAGCTTATGTATGATTTGTTGTATGATTATGTCTTTCAAACAGAAATTAAAGACAGTTTGAATACAAACATAAATCAGACATTTGCAGGTGTAAATCATGCTCAGCCCAGAAGAGGGCAGTCACAGATCAATGTATCTGCACTAGTACTTTGCAAATGGATCTGGAGGTGTATGTGTTCATGTAAGAGTGAATTTGTTTTGTACCCCTAGGAATTTTATGAGCACATCTATCTCACTCATGATAATAATGTGCAGATTATGTTATGCCTAAATATTTGAGTGTTTTTCATTAAAAGAGAATTGCATTCATCTTCTTGGACTCAACAGAGATCAGTAAGTGTCACTCACTCTTCAGGTGGGTGACGTCACCTTTCATCCTTTCCTCGTTCTCCTTGGTGCGTTCCAGGGCGTTGAGACCCTTTTCCAGGTCCTGCAAGGCGTCCTCTGCCTGCTTCAACCTCTGTTCCAACTCCACCCGAGACGCCATCTCTGTCTGTGAGCCACGGGAAAAGGGCACCCCATCATCAGATTACAGGATGGCTTAATTTGACAGTGTCAAATAAAGCCAGTAGAGTGGAAAGCAATAGCAAAGAGAGGATATACACTAGTAGAGACTAGAGAGGATCATGAGGGTGTTTAGCTTAGCTGCAGAATATAAAAAAAATTAGTTGGAAATACAGTTTGTTAGAGGAATTTTACTCTGCAGTGCACACTGTCCATCACTGTCAGCAGGGAGATGAGATTACTACAAATCTGAAAGTCTTTTTTTAATGTGTCAGCCACATTATACATATGACAAATGTTTCAAACAGATTTTAGTTCCAATCCTTTTTTGTTTTCTCCCAATGTATTTGTTGTGGTTATGCTAATTCACAATCCCAATTCATCTCTCTGTGCATCAGCAGACGTGTCTGGTTTACCTTGAGTTCGGCTTCCGTCTGCTGTTTGTCGACAGTGAGCTGTGTGAGCGACTGCTGCAGCGCCTGGGCCTGAGAGGAGTAGAACTCCCTCTCTTCCTGGAGGACTTTGGCTCGCTGTTCGTTCTTCCTGAGCCTGTAGAGAAGGAGCATCCAGGATGCAAACAGTGTAGCGCAGTGTAACATCATCTCGTTGCTGTCAGGCAGAAACCATGCGTCTCCAACCTATTTCACCCTTTCTTTTTGTAAATTAGTACAGAAAGAAGGCTACAATGTCACACAAAAGTGCCAAAGAATAGCCAATCTGCCAGCACAACATTTTAGCCTGTAAATCTGCTATTTTAGCAATTTTATTATGTCCAGCCAAATAATAACAGCTTTTGACAAAATAATTACTACATTGAATCCATTGGAAAACAGGTTCCATTACCTGAAAAGTAAGCAGTTTGACATACAAGGTTTCTGCCTGACAGCGATGATATGCCATAACGTATAACATATGCCATTTCGTACATGCTTTTATCCCCAGTATAAACATCTTAAGTATGAGTGATGCTATAGGGAATCAAACCCATAATCCAGGAAGTGCTCTGCCCCTTCAGCTATATAGCACGCGCGCGCACGCGCACACGCACAAACACACACACACACAGCAGGTCATTACTCGGTTGAGCCGAACACTCACCAGGGGATTTTTCCTAATCGGTTGACGGTACATCCAACAATTACTTATGACAATTACGAGTGTGACTGGGAGCAGAAGTGTGACAATAAAGGCCTTTGTAAAAATCACACAGTCGGACTCACAAACAGGAAATATCACAAGAGACAGCCTTCATAGACTTCACTTTGGCGTCAGCAGCCCATCTCTTGTGTTGTGCAATGTGCATAACAGAACATTAGTGCTATATAATCAATACCAGCTGCTTGTAATATCCCATTTCCCACTGTACTCGATGGACTGGTTGTTAAGGGATCAATACACATTTCCACCAGCGAGTCAATTCTCTGGCCCATTAGCAGCTGGGAAGCCCAGAACACCTGACTCTTTGGAACATTTAAATGCAATGCTGAAAAACGTCCCTCATAAATGACCCTGTAGTCTTATAGAATCAGAGATTCTACCCACATTGCATTTCAGGATACCATTCAAAGCTAATAGGTGATGCTGTCTCAAGTTGTTAACAGTAAACCATATTTGTAGATTGATATTGCACTCACTTGTCCTCTGCCTGGTCCTTCCCCATTAGCAGGACCTTCATCTGGTCTTCTATGTGACGTAGGTCTTGAAGGAGTTCCCCAGAGTCGTCTATGCCCTCAGCCTTTCTTCTGGTTGACTCAGAGTTCTCCTCTCCTGTCTCTGTGTCCTCGTTGTGTTGCTTCAAGCCCAGCAGCTCCAGGGTTCGCTGCTTCTCTTGGGACAGTTCCTGAAAGAATTAACACAAGTAGAGAATGCTTTCCTTGAGAATATGTTTTGGGCCTTTACCTATACACACAAAATAAATCTATATGCTAATCATATACAGTATATGGGCCTACTGTATAATAAATATCACTTCTAGTGCTGATAGCAGTAGCTGACCATTTAGCTCAAGCTTAAGTGCCACAGTGCGCTAAACTGTCAGCCTGAGAGTCAAACATCTGCACTGGACATTTTCTGTGCTAAACCCCCCCCCAAAAAAAAACACAGAGGAGAATGAGAAAACAGCTAGCGACCTTTGATGATTCAGGGAATGGCTACATGCCAACTAGGGCAACGGCTGCCGCCAGCACCTGCCATAATCTGAGCCTACTCCCTACCTACACGGTCTGTAAATCCCAGCAGGACTACCATCGCATGACTGAAAGAGATTGCGACTTGAGCATATTTGTTTTGGACAGCTGTACTTCTCTTCACAGCAGGATCAGCACCCTGGAGAGCATGGCACTGCTTGGTGCACAAGATGACTAGTAGTGACTACTCTGCAATGCATTTGGTGTTGAATGTATCTAAATGTTTATTCCACCTTACTGAAGACACTTAATACATACTCTTTGGTCAAACTCACACCTCAATAGACTTCTGAAGCATGATTGTTAAGCTGCTCAACTCTTCCTTTTCAGTCTCCACGCCTTTCAGAGATTGAGCTGTGCCTTCCAAGTCCCTGTCAATGAGATGACAAAACATCATGAAAAAATGATGCTTGTGTTTAATGCTGCAAATGCATTGTGTTAGTAATATTTCTAACTAATATTAATATTGTACTCCATAAATATTTGTCTTACAGTTTGATCTGTTCCTGTTCCGCCTTCAACTCCAACAGAACCTCCTCAAACTTCACCTTCTCCTCCTCCAGGACCTGGTTCAAACGCTCCAGCTCCTGCACACCACATACACAACACTGATGTATCAGGATCAAGCTCCGTCTCACGCACGCACGCACGCACGCACGCACGCACGCACGCACGCACGCACGCACGCACACACACACACAGTGGAGTGTCAGTGT
>OOFJ01018518.1:0-11000 GCA_900323375.1 Benthosema glaciale | reverse complement strand
TGTACTTGTTGCTTCTAACTTTGGTAATATGTGAACAAAGGGTCACTTGGGATAAGTTTATTTAACAGCCAACAGTCTGTCTCAAGACTAGTGGCTTTTGCGATTTAATTGGCTCTTGGCTGTTGAAAAATAACACTTATATAAGCTCATAGCACACTTAGTGCCGCACTATGAACCTGTAGATTTGCTATTTTCGGAAACATTCGAAAATGTAGATTTTTCTTTTTTGAGAATTAGAACTCGTAACTGTTCAATTAGAACAGTAACGAACAGTACCTGTTAACTAAGCCTGGTAGTGCTGTTTCTCCTAGTTAATGTCTAAAGAAAACCTATTTTATAACTAGTGGTTTAACGTATTTTTCTGCATTCTCACTCACAGTATTTTAACCATATCAGTATTGAAGACTCAAGGGTATACGAGTTGACCAACAAAGCAGGTCTCCTCTCACCATACCAGATTCTTCATGAGTGCCTTAAAAGGTAGGAGGCACTATTTACATGGCATTTATTTACAATTTTTATGACCACCTTCCCTCAGTGTTTGGCATTGCTTTTTTATATACAATTGTCCTTGCCATAGAAATCATGGAATGGGGGATACCAGCATCAAATTTGAAGTTATCCCAGGGAAAAACCAGAAGAGCGAGTATGTGATGACTTGTGGCAAGCACACTGTCCGTGGATGGTGTAAGTACAGTACACCATTAACTTTGAAATTCATCAGTTCCCCAAATCAACACTAATGGATATAACATTTTCTTTTTATACCTAAGCACTTTTGTATGTTTCCATGTTCACTGGGGTGTTATACCATAGTAGTACTAATAACATTAATGCTACCATTCTGTAGCACTAATAACATTAATGCTAGTATTGCTAATGCTACTACAGGCAAGAACAAGAGAGTTGGCAAACAGCTGGCATCTCAGAAGATCCTTCAGATGCTTCATCCCCATGTGAAGAACTGGGGCTCCCTGCTGCGCATGTACGGCCGTGAGAGCAACAAGATGGTAAAGAAGGTGCGTCTGCCTCGGCACAGCTCCAGCAGCAGGCAAATTCTAGACTGGTTTTGGAGACTATCTTGAAACGGAAGGAATTGAAATTGAATTCTCAACTTTGGAGGATTCCGGGCGCACATGTACACAAACGAAAAGATTATCTGGTGCAACAGAAGATATTCATTAAACTTTCCGGTGCAACTTAATTTAGAAAGTCTGTGTGTATGTGTGGGTGCCCGTAAAGCATGTGCTATCGCACCAGTGCAATGAAATGGCAAACATGATCTCTCTTACTGTAGTTGTTCCATGCTATAACATTAATGTTATTTATTATTAAAAATCTAAATTAGATTGTGCATGTATCCATATGCATTTTCACAAAGATTCCTAGGTTTTTATTTTTGTGAATGAACTGATCCCTAGAACTGACTAACTGAGGTAAGTAAGCTATGTTATTGTTGTTTTTTTCTTTTTCTGAATATATGATCTCTTTTTGCAGGAAAGCAATGATAAGAGTGTGATTGAGCTTCAGCAGTATGCCAAAAAGAACAAGCCAAACCTTCACATACTCAACAAACTGCAAGAAGAGATGAGGAAATTAGCCAAGGACAGGGTAAGAAAATCTCTGCTATGCTTAATACTTGCTCAGAGTTGGCTCATGTAATTCTGAGGGGGGGTGGAGCATAGGTTAGCCAAGAGCTAGCCAAAACTCATCCTTGGCAGTCTGAGCCTTTCAGGCAAAACTCGCCAAAACTCCTCCTTGGCAGTCAATCATTGGAGGGGATGTATTGCAGTTGTCTGCATCCTTCCCAAAACCGTGACATAACGGCCTATACACAATGGAGGAATTGGTATGATGATTGGAGAGGGGGAAAAAAACATTAATCAAAATGTGATGGTTTAGAATAGATTGATAAAACGCAAAAAAGCATACATCTTGTGCAATGGGGATTTTTCGACAGTTGCAGAGAATGATTAGGCTAATTATAGTTCATTCCGGGCATATAAAACATAGCATTAGTATATTCATAAAATAATATTGATTCAATAATCAAGACCTAATTTAATCAATTTAATCACATTATTAAAATTGAGGATTTATTGTTTTTGAGTTTTATTAGTAACCTCAGGCATTCATAGCTAAAAACAAATTTGAGTGTCAAACAATTTTTATTATATATTCCATCTTTTTCTGGTAGTTGTAGTCTCGTTCATGCCTTATTCAGTTGGAAAACACTATTATACTATTTGTCGAATGACTGGTTTAGCAACAAAGCAATATTGTGTGGTGACTCGTGTGCTTATGATAATACATTCCTGTTTCTTTTGTCAGGAGGAGACTCGGAAGAAACCCAAGATGACCATCATGGAGTCCGCCCAGCCGGGCAGTGAACCGCTCTGCACTGTTGACGTCTAGAAAACACTGACAACCGACTGACCCGTGGCACTGACGTACAGCCACTGTCACACACTTGCACCATGCTCACTTCACCTTTCACTTATATGCATCACGGAGATACAATGGCAATACAACATACAACACATTTGACAAAGCTGGTAGAACTTGGCTTGCTTCCTCCCTTACTCTGCTGTTTGTATTGGTTCACTGTGGTGGGGTGTTACTGGGTAGGGGACAAAAATGCACTAATGGATAGCAGAGCAAACATCTACCTCCTAGATGGATTCTCTGTGTACTGCACTTGGGGAAAACAACATGGTGTGATTAGTGATAATATACCTGTATGAACCATGACGTGGTATGCTTTGCTACTGCAGAGGTTCTCATCTTCAGTCGAGGGGACTTGAGCTACTGCTTTAAATTCTACCACATCATTAGTTGCATTCAGTTGTCCTAGTTCTAATCTAATTAGATGGATAGAATAACTCCAGTAATCTGCCTCCTCATAACTTGAGTTAAGCGCCATAACTATGGCATCTAACCACTGGTTACTTTTGTTTTAGTAGTGCTGTTTTTGGAACCTCCAGGTCTGGCTTCTGTTTTCTTCTCCCAGACAGTACATGACCAACTTAAATCGGATTAACCAATTGTACGTGTTAGGTGGGCATTTTAAGTGGTTGGTGTTGCTGAACATTTTTGGGTGGTTTATTACAAATATGCTTTTCTGTTATCTTCCTTACAATGGCCAGGTGAAGTCTTGGTTTGCACGTTGAAATATGCCATGTGAAGTGATCACTATTCAGAACCACAATTATGCACTCGCGTTCTGTCGGATATTTATGTCAACTAATGCTGTTAGTGCAAAACAATAATGCTGTTACCTGTTAGTGCTAGTATGTGGAGTTATTTAAGTTTTTCCTTGTTTTTCTTACTCATTTATTCATAGTAAGTTGGGAACTAATACTTGGAATTTTGCCTTTTTTCTTTTTACTCTAACTCTGGCAATACAGAATGAACATATCAAGTTATCCACAGACTGCTATACAGGCTGGTCTGACAAACTAGCGTCCTGCTCTCTATTAGCACTACAGAGAGCTGATGCACAGGAGCTTAGAATGCTGTAACAGGTGATATACAAGGTAAACAATTTAACTCGCCTTTTTTCTTTTATGCTTTTACGTGTTGCTAGCGTTTCAACGTTTCCGTTTATATTCTATCATGCAATGCCAATGACCCCAACCTGACCACTTGCTCAAGTGTCTCACTTTGGAATCCATCTGTTTCTGACCATTTCCGTGCCCTTAAAGGAGTCGAGTCAGGTACATGTTGCCTTAGTTAATCCATTTCATGAAGGGCTCCACAAGTGCATACATTTGGACCTAAGGGAGAATAAACACAACCCACTGGATAGAATGGGGGGGGATGGCTGCTATCCTGTGTTTTACTTGAGAAAGTTGAGAATTTGTTTAACCAATTTAGTATTTTTAATGGTAATAAATATATATATAAAAGCCTAAATGTCTTCATTGATACGCAAAGGAGAAAACTGCCTATAGCATGAGCAGATTTTAAGAGTTAATGGTTTGTGTACATTTGACATTGTTGTGACAGTTGATTGTGTGTTCTGGTACATTCATTTTATAACTTTGAACTAGGATGTTAAACTGAAGTTGGTACGCTTACCTCTGACAAAATGCGATCAATGTAATTGAATCCAAACAATGTGGTACAAACCAAAGCTTAAAAACAGACTTATGGTGCATTCACACAGGCCGACGCAAAGAAGACTGGGAGTATCATTTAGAGCAGCTACTTGCATCATTGCTTCTTTACGTCTTGATGTCGCTGGCTTCATGACAATAAATGGTAGACTGCATCGTTGCCTCTGCCCGTGTGAACGCAACATTATGCATTTTATAGAATACTCATGTTTCAGAACATTCAAAAAATATATATAAATATAAATTTTCAAAGAAATGGATGCATTGCAATACCTGCTGAAATGAATACAGTGAAAGCTGTGCATTAATTCATTGTTTAGTCTGCTTTAGTTTCCTGGAATGTTCATTCCCTACAGTATGTGGACACTTCATTTTGGTAGAGACAAGGCTATTGTGGAACAGTGGACTGTTTGAAGAATGTTATCCCTACCGTTGTGTTCTTGCAAAGTGTGTGGAGAAAAAAAAAGCTTTTACACTTGTTGGTATTGTTCCAATGGATTGTTTGCTTGAGATGTTGCTGCCTAGAAAATGAAGTATGTATTGCAACTGAGCTCTAACTTCAGTGATTTGTTATGCAAATAAATTGTCCTAAATAAAAATGTCTGTCTAATCATACTAGCAATAAGGGGATGAATTGCTCAATTAACAAAATGGGTTTATTCGTCAGGAACGTATTTTGCAAACAATGAACTGAACTCAAAATACAGCATGTATTGACTACACAACTTGTAATCACAAAAAAAAAAAGTGCTATGCCAAGACTGTCTTGTTACTTAAAGGCCATGCTGCGGCTTTTCTTTATGAATATTTCTTGAGAATTATAACCTTAACCCTGGACCTAAGTGCCCATAACCCAATTGAACTACTATCCACAGGTAACAGCGTTTGCATTGTGCTCTACATGATTATGTTTTGGGAGTTGTGTCTTGTCCGTCTTCCATATCCTTCTGGGAATTATAGTCCACCCTCTCAAAAAGCAGAAGCATCTCAACATGTATTGTGTCGGGGAAGAGATCCACAGCCATGGCTCGAACTGGTCTGAACGCGGCTCCTTGTACTCTTTTAGAAGGTGCTCTGCATAGGCTGGAAAGTAAGAAGGGTCAACACATTAGGTTTTAAATGGTGGACAGCAGTCATCCTTTAAGTTATATTGCTTTTGTCCACATAATTTGCACAAAACTGAATAAATAGCAGAAACTCACTCAATGAAGTTGACCATGGCTGCCTTGGCATTGCAGGCCACATAAACCAGCCTTTTTAGATGTTCCGCTCTCCTGATGGCACAGACCACCTTTGGATCTGTTCAAACGACAAAAAACGTACAACATGGCTATTATCTGGATATTCTAACTAACCTAAAAAGGTAAAAACAAAACGTATGCATTTGAAAAGATTGTCAACTAATAAGTACGTGTGAAGTGATTTCCTTTGGTTAAAATACTGAATAGCTCTATATACTGATAGCACTCATTGCTAAAGTGTGTTTGTTCAGTAACCAGGGTCTTCATGGCTCCAGTCCTTTATTAAACAAAATACATTTTCAGGTTAGGATACCAATTTTATTTTCACCGCCAGCTGGTGGCAGCAGTGAGCTCCTGCTCCCATCTGGAGACTCGGGGCAGAGACGATGCACTCCGGAGCGATATGCTGCCGTATGCGCCCGCTAGAGGCGGGATCAACGTGCCACAGCACAAATGTAAACACAACCTAACAAGATTTTTGTAGATTTTGGAAGCTTTGCAGCTTCCGGTTCATCGTTTCTGCCTGAGTGCGCCCAGATCAAGGCAGGAGGAGGGACCTTGTGAACGCGATACTGCCGCAATCTTGCGGAGTCAGGTTACTAGCAGGTTACTGAACAAACGCTCTGATTACTATGAGAATATGGTGCTCTAAGTTTTAAGAAAAAACTTTTTGTTTTAACTTGAATCAAAATGATTATTTTTAGTGTGTTAGCGAATTAATTCCCCTCAGCCTTCAATATGGTGACTACTTACGCAGGCCTGCTCTGGGTGGGTCAACAATGGCTGTGACATTGGATGACACCAGAGACTTGAGAACATTGGGAAACACGTCTTCAGCCTTTCCACAGTGAAACTCAATGTTACTCAGACCTAAAAAAAAAAAAAAAAAAACATTTTGTCAAACAATTAGTACAATCTATGCTTCGGTTAAAAGGTGTTCTGCAATTATATGTAGCTTTGCAAACATTATGCCTTTACTGAAATAAATAAAAGCTAAACAAATGTCCTACCATTGAGTTTGGCATTATATTTGGCATCCTCTATTGCTTCTTGGCACAGCTCTATCCCAATAACCTTCTTCACCCTCTGTGGAGGCAAAATCAAGTATTCACAACTTGCCAGCAAACAAACTCATCCGAAATAATTCTGGTTAAAGGACAAGTCCAGACTAAAATAAATGTAATATATAAAGTGTGGAAATAAGAAAAAAATCCTAGTGCTGAGAGGGAAATGGTTTAACTAGGGAGCCTCAGGAATGAGTCTCTGGGTAAGATTTCACCAGCCGCTGGTGTACGATTCCAGAGACAACGGGTCTTCATATCACTGGCAACTACAAATTAGGGTCCCAGTAAGAGCCCAACTACTGTGCACTGGGTTCTATACTGCTAGTTCTAAGTACTGCTAGGGGTTAACGGGTATACCTTAGCCAGGGAGATGCCAATGGTCCCTGTGCCACAGCACACATCAAGTACAGTGCTGTCTTGTTGCAGCTGGGCCCATTCCCCCACTGCAGAGTACAGAACCTCTGCCGCTCCCGTATTCACCTGGAGGAGGCACACATGCAAACACCAAAATCAAATACTTGGTTGGAAGACCACACCATGACAGAAATACTATAGTGAAATTATCTGTTGAAAGTATGTCGTTTTTGATCGACAAAGTATAAATTTGACTTAAACAATAGAGATATGGAGTAGATTTGGAACCTTAATGCTGTACATGCAATGTCATTAAAATGTGTTTTATTGGAGCTGCTTAGTAGCCAACCCAGCAAGCACGATCAGGACCTGGACAAATTAGTGACCGATTAGTCTTATTTGTGGCCAGATCAAGTAAAACCAAGACTAGTCAGATCTGGCCCAGAATATCACCTGATTTCAACAAACATTAATTCTGCCCACTAAGACGGACGTCCCTTGATGAATCCGAGAGAGTCCAATAGAGGACTCTGCTGCGGCCCAGTGGTCAGTAGTAGAAGTGGAAGACTGAATTTTGTGTGAAAACAATACATGTGAAAATTACCTGGAAAAAAGAATGAGGGGATATTCTGAACTGTAGATCCAGAATTTCCTCATGAATGTACGCTTCTCCAGCTACCAACTCACAGGGCAAGTCCTCTACGTTAGAGGATTTCCTAGACAAACATACATAGTACATACATAGACCATTATTGTACGGACCCCTATACTGTGTTTAAGCACTGTAAATCTGGTGCTCCTATTTTGGGAATGACCCAATGGTTTTTTTTTTTGCTATTCTACAATCTCACAATGTGATGCATTGTAAGATTGTAGTTTCATGTGTATTCAAACTCATACGAGTAACTAAGCATAAAATAAGGTTTAAGAGTTTAACATGGTAGCTCTCTGACTTTTTCATTCCTCACCTTTGACCCTCGCTTATGAAGTAAAGGGATGTCACACCACAGTCCTTTCCCTCTCCTTCTGTGAAGTGAATCCTTAAGGAGTTCTTTAGTGCATTAAGTTCCTCCTCTTCAAGTTTCTGTAGAGATGTTGAGCAAAATCAAATGCAGAAAGGCTTGGGAATATGGTAAACAAAACTATTCAGATTAATTTATACAGTACCAGCTTTCTCTACTATAGATGTTAATGTGTATGCCAATGTCAACTCTGTATCACTATCAAAGCTTTGACTCACTGCACTGTAAATATGTTCCATCCAAAGAACATTTTAAGGATAAGAGGTTGAATATTGTAAATCAAGCAAAAATGTCTCATTTCATGGCATTTCAAGTCACAGTGCTTCAATACCTGTGGGTTGAAAAACACCATAGCCATGGCATGCTTCTTTCTTGTGGTCCTCACTGTCAACTGCTTCCAGTGCCCTTCATATGTCTCAGGATCATATATGGGGTATGGGGTTGTCCTGTTTGTAAATTGAGAGGAGTGGGGAGAGGGGGGGTTCAATGTGACGTTTTTCGATTGCTTAAAACCACAATGTTGCTGTGCGTCAACAATATCATGAGTGACTGGCACATGCTTCACAATCATGAAGTGAGTCAAGTGACACAATAGCATTATTATTCAATTACCTAATGAACTTCTGAAAGGCGCTGACCACTTTCTTGGTCTCATCTGAAACATGAGTGGTATCTGCAGGTCCCACCACAGCACAGGAACCACCTTTATATTTTCCAAGACGGAAGCCGACAGTCTTGTCTTCACCATCAGCACCCACAGAAATTAGGAATTCACACTTGTTCCTATACTCAGTCTGCCATGACACAGTAGGGACAAATAGAATTTCAAAAAGGTTGTTTATGATGTTCAACTAAAATAATAGAATAAAGGACCCCTACTCTTTTCAAATAACAAAATTATTTCAATAATCCATTATTAGTTACCAAATCTGTATTTATGCTGTTTAGTGATGAACATCTATGAATTTATTTTACAAAGTGGTTTAGTGTTACAGAACATAAATCTTTATGCATGCGTGTGTGTGTGTGTGTGTGTGTGTGTGTGTGTACTTTAATAATGTCCAACATGTGATACCTGGTGAGGAGAAGGTCGAATGGCTTCCAGAGGACAACACTTATTGTTGTACTTCCCTTTTTGTGAAAACACCCATGGCATCATTGCTTTGTTTGTGCTGCCTATTTCTCTGAAAGACAAAAATAAAACATTTATGATACTTATTCACATTTGAAATAATCAGAATTCTGTATGCTACGCATCTTATTTCAAGCTTATTTCTTAGCCCGTAGCACTTTGACCTAGCTTTGATGACTATGCAATCTCTATGCAATTAACTATGACGGTTAAAATGTCATTTAGATATATTTTAGGGTCAAATTCTCTATGACCCTTGATTACTGAGGCACACTCTTTTGCTTTTGATGTATGCATGTGTTTACCTTGCTTACTGTAAGTTGCTTTGTAGAAAGTGTCTGCTAAATGCCTGAATTTTAAAGGTAAAGCTTCTTTTAAATAATAAATAAAATATATACTTTATACACTTTCAGATTAATTGCCTGTAGTATAGACATGCTTGTAGAGTCGTAAGGGGCCCATATTTCATACATTTTGGTACCAGCTTTCTTTCAAGAATTCAAATAAATGCAATTATTTAGTGCATTGTTAACTCAATTTAAAATGTCCAATGTCAAATTGTAGAACCCCAGTCGACTAACTTGCATCATTAAAGCCTTACTTGGCCAGTGTCTTTAGGACTGCCTCCACCTCCTGCTCCTTCCTTCTCAGCTGTTCCTCATAGGGGACCTTCCACAGCGGAGTCACCACATTGGCAATCTGTACACTGAAGGGCTCCTCTTCTTCATCCACCTCCTGACGCTTGGATGGGGGCCGACCTCCTCCACCTGCACTCTCCCCATCATCTTGCTTCCTCTTCCTGAGTATGGGGTCTACTTTGGGCTTGGCAAGCCTCACACTGAGCACATTGCCTTTCCACTGCATGCCATGCACCATCTTCATAGCCTTGTCACGCTCTTCCTCATTCTTGAAGGTGACAAAGGCAAAAGACTGCCTGCCGAACAGTTTGATCTTGTGCGGGTTGAGGCCATGCCTAGCCAGGAACTTCTTCACATCATTGAAGCCTACATACTTGGGCAGGTTCATGATCTCCACTTTGTAAATCTCTGAAGTGAAGAGGTCGTCTTGAATGTAGCGGTAATTGCTAGGTTCTGACAGCTCCTCGCCCTCTCCTTCTGCTTTATGTTCCGTTTTCACATTGTCCGTCATGTCCTCTGTATCACCAGCAGCAGTCCCTTCCACTGAGGGGGGTGTGTCAGCCACTGGGTCTGGGGTGCCACTAGCATCTGCCATGATACTTTATGCGGGAGAAAAAAACATTAGCAATAAGGTACAAAAAAACCTCTGGCAAGGAATGCATAATGTGGACATGCAGGTCCCCAGAGTCTAGTTGTGCACAAGAAAAACAGAATTATCAGGGCTATGTTGCTGATAATAAGTTAGGTTCCCTTTAGATTAAAAATAATTGACTTATTTGACATAGACCTATAACTTCTCAGGACTGTTTCCATGTTACTTGAGACCATTTGGACACTAAAGGAGAAACCTTTGTTAGTTAATATTAGTAGTGTCCAATTTGTAGCTATGGTCCATAGCGCCACTGCTTTGAATCATTTGAAGCAGTGGAGCTATGACTCCCTCTGCTCTAGCTATGGATGGACTAGCCGCAATTTGCAACTCTAGATTTTTTAATAATCGTTTGAATCTAGAGTTGCAATACCCTCTAGCTCCTTTCGGAACGATTAGGTTTTATTTTTACATTTGGACTTTTCTCTACCTAATCGTTCCTCATCATTACTCGGCAACCCCATGCTCTTTCCTAGTGACGCCTCAGCGACTGTGTCTTTAAAGTGTGATTTAACTCTCCCCGTACTCGCCTGAAGTGCTCCGAAGGTGAATCAAGCAGACGCGGCCACCGCGTCTCATCTACATCCAAGTTACATCCATCTGCGATGCCGTTAAGTATGTTTAATAATCTCCGGACCGTTTGCTCACACTACTAGTCTAGTCGGTAGAGGGGGGTTCCATGCACCCCCCGGAAATATACTTCTAATCAGCATTTTCTTATTGGAAAAAATGTGCTGAAAATGATGAGCTATGTTAAAAAGTTGTCAAAATGTCCCACCTAC
>OOFJ01018517.1:0-11561 GCA_900323375.1 Benthosema glaciale | reverse complement strand
ACTCGGGCTCATGAGTATCTTCACCTCACACATATCAGGTTGGTGGACCTACATAAATGAAGTGAAATTTGATTAATATTTCACAAGACAATTTACATGTCCAAACTCTGTTCCATGCATACGGTAGAAGTTGATTGATTGATTGAATACTTTATTGGCAGAAATGTAATTAGTACAGCATACAGTCAGACACGAATGAAATCAGTACAGGGTACAGTCAAACAGAACAGCCAAAGGGAACACGAAAAAAGTCCTTGCGGTCTTGTTTCCATTCAGGTCCTGGGTATTCAGTTCATAATCATGACATAAAAATAACAATAACAATTTTCAAATCATCATAAAAGGTAAACAAACTAACAAAACAGTACAGGTTGGGGAACAAAAAGGGGTTGTAGGGAGGTGGGGGAAGTCGCTGGACTAGAGGGAGGGGGGTAATCAATTCCTCTCCCTTTGGCATGCTGAAAGGTGTTTTCAGGACTGTTTTAAAGGACGCCAAAGATTTACTCTTTTTGAGGGAGGGAGTCAGGGCATTCCACACTTGGGTGGCTGTGCTGTAGAAGGAGAATTTGCCCATGTTTTGAACGTGGGAGGTACCAGATCGTTGTTCTCGCTTCCTCTTTATTCACATCCTACCCCGAATATGAAGTAAGAGTCAAATGTCCGACCCATTTTGTTTGGCCATGTTTACCTTCCTGCCTTCCATCTCTATGACCTCGCTGAAAACCTGCAGAGCAACCACTTCCTCTGAGTCGCTATAAAGCCGATTCTGGTTAACCATCACCCGGGTGACGGTCGAGACCAGGTCGCCCGATTCAAACTCGCTGGTTCCATTGATGGTGTCCACTGTGGAAAACAAGGGTGAATATACAGAGGCTTAGAAAAATGTGAAGACACCTGACAACAATATGTCACCTACTCAAACTCGGATGATAGCCAGGGAGGGACCACTTTAGCACCACACAAACATTAAAGTTTCACTTGTGAAATGTGATATGGTGTACATCCTGTAACAATGGGAAAACTCACAGAGCAGTGCTTGGCAGTTTAGCCTCGTCACCCCTGACAGCTCCACGGGAATGTCATTGATGAGTACCTTTTCTTCATCCACAGATATATTTAGATTGATCTGAAATGTCAAATAAATAATCAAGACATTAGGTTAGGTTGATTCTTCCAATTTCAGTTAGTTATATTTTAATGGTGTTATGATGAACAAATCCTATAAGCCAGCCTAACGCACAATGATCTTATGCACTCATTTAGGGCCACACATCCAAGGTTGTTAAACAATGGAGAAACAAAGGCTTGTATAAAAAGCTTGTATAATGTAGGATTTTTTTAAAGTCAAAGTTTAAAGTAGATGAGTTTAGCAGAGAATGACTGCACCTCTAGATAATAGTAAAATGGTGCAAGCATGTGATTCACCCATATGAACAATTAGCAAATACTTTGGGGAACTGCTCCCATTTCTGACAGTAAAGAAAAATTGTGTTGTAGATTGTAGTAATTAATTAAAAATCAGCTGTGAATAGTACGTGTGATTTTCTTTCAAGATTCAGGGACACTAAAACCCTGGGGATGGCTGGGATAATGGCAAGCAGCCACATACTCCAAGTTCTTCTGACTTCTGGGGCAGACATTGGCACATTAAAATGAATGGAACCAAGGTTTTGGCATCTAAACTGCCTTATAGTTAATATACCAGCACATTAATAATAAAGGGGTCAATTGTATCTACGGTATGCCATAATTTATTTTTGCTTGAATTAAACCAGTTTTTCCCAATTTGGATTTCATGCAATAAAATGTACATGATATGTAGAGAGATTTATTTCCTGAATGCTGTAAACTCAGGTAGGTTATCTTGTAATTAATTGTTATAATAATGTATTAAACGTGATTACATTTTGTACAAACTGGGTAGAGATGGAGGGGTGTGGTTGGGGCAAACTAAACCCCGAAAGTTCCAAACCGCACCAATGCAACTAGTCACAAGTTCTCTCCTTGCAACTTTTAAGGTCAACTCCTTGCAACTGCCATTGATTGGGGATGATGGTTGCAGGTAATGGCATGGCAAATTGGTGGGGTCTAGTTTGGGCTTAAAGGGACTCGGGAGAGACAGATTCTGACGGAGATACCAACGTTGCCATAACACCCTGCTGCCCTCTGCATGATTAGCTTGCTACATGTACTGTAGCTATGCTACACAGTACACTGTTTGTGTAAGTGTTGGCTTCGAATTATTTACCTGCAAGTTGTTGGATTCTTGTATCTCGGCGTCGCCCACTGTTCCCGCTGTCACATTAATGAGAATGTTTTCCTGTGAGAATTAGAACACAGTGTCGTTAACATCATCATCATCATCCCGCTGAGCATAATAAACATGGCTGGCAGCTTCATTCTGCTAGCAAACGAAGCGTCGTGCATGCTAGCGCATCAGATTCATCAGCACTGCGAACATTTGCGACCAATGTATGTCAATTTACTCTTACCGTGTTCACTTGCTTGGGCGATGAATATGATGATGACTCAGCGTCAATGAGCGAAGCACAGAGCAGCAGAAAGACTGCACACACTGTTGGTTGCATTGTGTTCGTTGTTTGGGGCTTTAACCGGACAGAGAGAAGCTGCTGTTATGATTCCGACAACAACAAAAACACAAAGCTACACATCTGTGTCAAGGAATATGACTATTATTACGTAACGGCGCATGCGTACATCTACATTGCGTGGCGCGAGGAGGCGTGTGCGACGTGCATGCGTCACGTCGTCTAGTGCGCGTGTGTTGTTGTTGGTTGGAGATCATCATGGCGGTGCTACTTGAAACGACGCTGGGAGACATCGTCATTGATTTGTTTACAGAAGAAAGGCCCAAAAGTAAGAACGCATTAAGTACGACATAGCAGACAGCTGTGTGTTATGATGGATTCATTATGAATTCAGTTGAAAGGTACATTTCCATTAAGTTTCAGATAGCTGGCTAGTTTGATGACAGGTGTTGGCTAGCTCTGCTAGCGCGCTGGTTTTTATTTTCAACACAATGTGACTAATTAAGTCTTTCTCAAACTACTACTATTATTATAAGACCAAAATAGAT
The DNA here is from genome assembly GCA_900323375.1 of Benthosema glaciale. NCBI lineage: Eukaryota > Metazoa > Chordata > Actinopteri > Myctophiformes > Myctophidae > Benthosema > Benthosema glaciale. Next base: position 8,464 of record OOFJ01018517.1, on the reverse strand, counting down.
CAAATACATCTATGACAGTCTTGATCCAAGGCTCTGATTTATTATTATTATTATTATAAATAAATAAAATGAGAGCCACACACGCATGCATGTGTGATTGTGTGTCTTACGTTGTCTTTTGTATTGTTGTATTTTTGCAGCTTCCCTGAACTTTCTGAAGTTATGCAAAATAAAATTCTACAACTACTGTCTCATCCACAATGTTCAGGTAAAGATGCTTATTGTCAAGTCATGATATTGCGTACATTACTCACTACTAGTAGAAACATAAACCATTATTAAAAAAAACTGTCTGGAATCACTTTCTATTGTATGTACTGATAGGCCTGTAATTGGAGCGACTATAATAATTCTGTGTAAAACTGGAAGTCAGCACAATTGGTCCTCCATATTGTCCTGATAAGTTGCACACCCTTTCACGTTTTTATTCATGTGTTTTAGCTAGTAGTCCAATTGCCAGAATGTGAACCCGGACATGTTGAGTACACCAAGGTCTTGTTTTAGAAATGTTGAGTATGTAGAAACTGCCGGATGCTAACTTGCATATGTTGAGCAATTTTCATAATTGGCAAAATATGTGACCATACCATTCACAACCTATTGAAGGCAAAAAAGTCAAAGTTTCATCATGCTTTATGTAGCGTGTGACATGTCTAAGTAGGGGGTTTTCATGATGCTGAATCCATGGACCATGGTATGGTCACATATTATGCCATTGTGAAATTGCTCAACATATGCAAGTTAGCATCCGGCAGTTTCTACATGCTGGGGACCCCTACTCAACATTTCTAACATAAAACCTTGGTGTACTCAACATGTCCGGGTTCACAATGGGGCTCTATGGGCTGGCAAGTAGACTATAGTGTAATACTTTAATGAGAAGCATTTCTCTCATCCCTCCAGAGAGACTTCATTGTACAGACTGGAGACCCCACCGGGACAGGGCGTGGTGGAGAGTCCATCTATGGGTAAGTACCAGCCCCTGTCTAATGGTGCTGTTGAGTGTGTAATATATGACTCTAAAGGGACATTCTTGGAATTTATCGATTTATTAATTTCACAGCATGTAGAATGGCTACATTTCAAAATAAAGGACAAGTCAATTCAAAAACGGTTACCGCGGGGTTGGAGATGGCTCAGGGGTAGAGTGGCTGGATGGTCGAAGTGTCCTTGAGCAAGACACTGAACCCCAAATTGCTCCCAATGTGCTGGTTGGTACCTTGCATGGTTTCCGTCGCCATTGGTGACGTATGAATGTGTGTGTGAATGGGTGAATGTGCATCACACAATCTATGTAAAGCACCTTGGATAAAAGCGCTATATAAATGCACCATTTACTTTATGGATGACAGGATGACACCATGAAAAGCACACAACTTCAATGAATTCAGAACATAGAAAGAACGTACAAATATACACTTCCATATATATAAAAAATGAAGCAAAAACAGGGAATCATAAAGAAAGGAAAAAACATTGACAGACTTTATTTTCGGGGGCCAGTTTCGAATTGCAGCCGTTCGTAGGTGCTCTTTGAGAGTGGTTTTGAAGGAGTCAAGGGATTCATATGTCTTAATGGCTGTTAGTAGGGCGTTCCACATTTTTAAAAGAATTGAATCCCTTTGAGCTGAATCTGGGTTGCATGTGGTTTGTTGAACTCCCTCTGGTGTTGTGAGTGTAGACTTTGTTGAGCCTAAAAGTATTTATTTAGACAGGTTCATTCCTGGGTATCCTGGTGGTGCATCAAATCTTGAAGACCAGACTTCATTCAATATTAAATTGCCTGGTTGTCAGTAGACCTGTTGTTACTTTTAAAAGTAACAGAATACTTTTTATGAATGGCAGTAATCCTGTAACAATACTTTTAAACGTAACATTACACAACACTGGAGGTGAATCTGGTGGTTATGTTTTTCTTCTCTTTGCTTTCATTAGCAAACTATATGGGGACCAGGCCCGCTTTTTTGATGCAGAAAAGGTGCCACGCATCAAACACAAGAAGAAGGGGATGGTGTCCATGGTAAACAATGGGAGCGATCAACATGGTTCTCAGGTAATCTAAATAAACATTCTTACCAGTCTGCCTTCATTAAAAGTAAGGGAGACAATGCTGGCTGGAGCTACTGTTCATAAGTCATCTAGACGCTCTGATGTGAATTGTGATGTGTGATTTCAGGGTAAGCATAGATAGATTAATGATAAGATAAACTTTAAATGATCCACAGAGGTATACTCAGATGTAACAGCAGCAACAGTAACCATAAACCACATAAACTCTATATTATTTTGTTGACCAGTTTCCCCCAGGAAACTACTGGGGGATCATCATCTACAAGATCGCATCATGTTCTGAGCTTGAACATTTTCTAAATGTTTATGAAGGTTTCACATTTAACGTGGTACCGGTATTTATTGTCTCCATAGTTCCTCATCACCACCGGAGAGAACCTGGATTACCTGGACACAGTCCACACTGTGTTTGGGGAGGTATCCGAAGGCATGGACATCTTGGCCAAGATCAACGAGGCCTTTGTTGATAAGGACTTTATACCCTTTCAGGATATCAGGTGGAGTAGAATGAACATGGCAAATCCCTTCCTTAGAAGCTTGTGATATTCAAATCAAATGCTTTGTGTTAACTACAAAGGAACATTTTACTTCTTTGCAACCTCCCCTTGTCTCGACGGTTGCAAAGGTGCTCTTTTTTAGGCATTTTTTCCAAGGGTAGAGAGTCACAATCTTTGATGGCTGTTGGTATGGCATTTCACATTTTGATGGCATAACGGTAGAACAAATTCGACTTTTTTAGTTTTTTGTAGAATCTGGGTTGAACGTGGAGCAGAGGCTGTCTCTCACGTTATTTAAGTAGTTTGACAGGTACATAGGCACTGGTCGCTTGATGACCAGGCCCATTGCATGTTTCTGTCCTCTCTGAGCCCTAGCATGATAAGCAGGGCTAACCTTTTGAATGGACTAAATTCAATCATAGCTGTAATGTCATTTCAGAATAAACCACACAGTGATCCTGGATGATCCATTTGATGACCCTCCTAACCTGCCAGTGCCTGATCGCTCCCCAGAGCCCACCAAAGAGCAGCTAGATGTGGGTAGCCTTTTATTTAAAGGAACATTTAGTGGGGTTTTTTTTTCAACATGGTCTCCATATCATCATCATCAGTCCTCACTAATGCTCAAAGAACGGTAGATGTCGATGATAAAGGCTACACAAGAAGAAAGCTGATTTTTTTTTCATGGTCATACGGCCTAATTTTCCATAAGAATAAGAAGCGTTTCTAAATCACTAAGTTAGAATCTGCATTTGGCAAAGTCTATTCCTACCTGAAGCTCAAGTTGCTTTTTATGATTATTATTTTTCGCATGAATTTACAAGGCAATTCTGCTAATACTGTGTGAATCATGTGTATTTGTAATGTTATTTAAACTTGTAAATGTATTAAATAAACTCCCTTTTTTATGCAGAGTAAATATGGATTTAAAATATGGAGTTAAAGGTTTAAAATGTGAAAATGTGTAGAGTGGCCGTATCGGAGCAGATGAAGCCATAGACGACATGGAGGGGAAAGGGGCTGCGGAACTGGACGAGATCCTGAAGGAGAAAGAGGCCAAGACCCAGGCCATTCTGCTGGAGATGGTGAGAAATAACCACATGATACTTAGCATGACTTACATCCCTATTCTGATTAAAAGTCCCGTCATATTTGCATTTTGCAATACAAATATTTGTATCTCACTGCTTTTATTTGTTTAAAAAAGAAAGAAAAAAGAAATGTATTAGAATGAATGTGTTCTCACACATTGACGACTTTGATGTCTTCTTTCCTACAGGTGGGTGACCTCCCTGATGCAGAGGTCAAGCCTCCAGAGAACGTGCTGTTTGTCTGTAAACTGAACCCGGTTACAACAGACGACGACCTGGAAATCATCTTCTCCCGCTTTGGGCCCATCAAATGGCAAGCCTCACCTCCTGATTAGCATAACATTACAATACATTATAGAGTTAAGTTTACATCTTAGGAATTTACTCAATTTAGCAGACGCCCTTGGGCACAGTTTCTCATTAAAAGGTCAAATGTGGATTGCATTTTTAAATTACTGACATAAGTAATTAGTCAGCAATATTTATGTAAATCTTTGTATATATATTTGAAATGATGCACATGGTAACCTCTAGTATTGGCTACATACTGTCATTTGAACATAACTGATGGATTTGGCTGGTTTTGTGCAGTTGTGAGATTATCAGAGACTGGAAATCTGGGGAGTCTCTCTGCTATGCTTTCATAGAGTTTGAAAAGGTGAGCCTCCTCATTCATATTTTCATCTATAACAAATCATGAGGATGAACTTATGAATCCTTTCTTTTCTCACATTCTCTTTCTATAGTGTCCTCAGTGTCTTGTCACAACGCATTGTCTTGTCGGCTGTACATGTTCTGTACAGCATGTGCCATGTATCTTGTCTTCTATGCCAGTGCTTATGTCTTATGTGTTAATTGCAAGGCACACACGCTTTGTGTGTGCCTTGCTGTGCTAACCACTTGCCTTCTCTCTTCTCAATTTGTACACTTTGCTTTTATTAACTTTTGCAATTGCATGCATTTATGTTTTAATGGCTATTTCAATAGCTGGCCCATGGGTCAGCGGTTGGAAATGAACCCTGTAACTAACACTGGCACATTTAATGTCATGATTGTGAACTGTCCTGGTAAAAAAAAGATATATATATATTTTTTGTCCGAAACAGCTGTAGTAAACTCTTATCAATAGAGGGCCTGCGAGTGTCACAGCTTCCAGTGAGACCAGATACATTACTGTATGTCTGCTGTTGTCTGTTTTTTTTATGGTAAGATATATTTCCCTCTCCACAGGAGGATGACTGTGAAAAAGCCTACTTCAAAATGGACAATGTGCTTATAGATGATCGCCGCATACATGTGGACTTCAGTCAGTCTGTCTCCAAGATCAAATGGAAAGGAAAAGGTGGTTGCTGTCGGCCAGTTGCACTTCTTGTTTTGAATGTTGTTGCTGTCGCGCAGAAACGGCGTTTGACCAAACTTTGTAGGAAAATGGACAAAAGAACCTAAATAATTCCAATCCAATGGATAATTATTTAGTCAAGCACTTGTTCATTGCTCTTTCCATTGGTTAAATATTTATAAAACCCACAAACAGACTTTTTTGGGGGGGAATGGGACATTGTTTGGCCTTCAGTAGTTTATTTGATAGTGACATAATTGGCTGTTGTGTCTATTTTGACCATGTCATCATGTTATCTTTTTCATCATTAGTTACCGTAAGTAACTAAGTTACTGTAATGTTATATTTTGTGTCCGTTTAACAATTACACTTTGCCTTAACAATGAACTTATCATAGCCTTCTCTTTTCTTAGGTGGAAAATATAGCAAAGATGACTTCAAAGCCTTCGAAAAAGACGTGGACAACCGTTCCAAGGTGGCTCTCAAGGATAAGGTCAAACCCAAACAAGAGTATCCTTATGGTTTCACTTTGGGTACCACAATTTTATGACAATATGTACATGACATTTACCTGTCAGCAGGGGTGTCACAGGGTATCTGAATGTGAGGGCGATGGTGTTTTTTTTTTGTTTTTTAATCTATTTTAGCCTACCGGTATTCCCAAACAGAATTCCCATGTAGGCATTCTTTGGCTAGGCAAAATTGGCACAGTCGCCGTTCAATCAATCTCAAATGGGCCAATAGGCTTTCATATAGGGGAAACAGAGTTGTTGCTGATGCTGACTGTCTTTATCCTGATCTTTCACCCCACAGAGCTATGATTAATTACGATAGACACTAGAGGGCAGTGCTGCACATGCTGACTGAACCAAAAATGGCTGTTAATATGCATTACAATTTGCACAATCAGTCAATCTCTTTTTCAAGTTAAACATTACACTAAAATAAGTTTGTATCATTATTACAATTTGGTTATTGAATTGGCTATTTGTTGTACGACAAAGTAAAGGGCTTAAGTGGTTAATGAAGTACATTTCTACAGCAAGATAGATGCCGCTAACCTAATTTCCCTTTTGGGAATAATGACCAGCTTGTCCTTCATTAAGAGTAGGCCCCATCCATTATAATGTACACCCTAAAATCTGCTAGTGTGCAAGAGAGATTACTTTACAATGTCAAAATAATGATCTAAATTAGCCGCCCTCAAAAGGGGTGCATTCAGTTAGAGGTTATTATTATCAGGTTGTAATAGGGCGGTGTACAATTAGACTAACAATATTTTCTGGCTGGTTGGAGACAATACTTTCCTTTTTACAAATCTTCAGCAATTACTTCTAAACCTTTAGAGATGCTAGGAATGTTGTTCTTGTAGCAGAACTTTGTCACATTACAGGTTTAAAGAAATGGGGGGCATTTTATTTTTGTGTAAGCTTTTCAGGAAGATAAAAGATATCTACATTATATATTTATAGCATAATCCAGCTTGTACAGTATGACATTACACATTAAGGTGCAAAGGAGAATCATTGTGCTTGAGATTGAAGTGCAGGTCCAAACACAACCATAAGTCCAAGGCCAGCCTGGTGACAAGCAGTGGTCAGGACTCGGGAGGCCTGGTTCAATAGTCTGACTAATGCTGACTAAGCACACTGATGTTGTGGCCTGTTTGACAAAATGTTCATGGCTCTTTCTTTGTCCTTCTGGACTTCACTTTGGATAAGATAAATAGTAAATTGTGATGTCTGGCCGCCTGCGTTTGGGACATGCTGCTTTAGTAGACATATGGTCTCATGGAACTTATCCTTCCTCTTTTGTCCCATAAACAAAACACACCATGTGATAACACATGCACAGTCTTCATGTATCCATTTGTAACTCAGTGATTGTACACATGTTTTGTGCACACACACTAACCTTTTTTACTTCCTGGAGTTGTCCTTAAGCTTCCCTCAAGCTCCAAGTATGACCTGGTTCTAGACGAGGAGGAGGAGGAGGAAGCACCCAGCCATCGCCCCTCTGAGAAGAAACACAAAGATAAGAAGCACCATCACCACTCGGATGATGAGGAAAGCAGGAAGCCCAAGAAATCCAAGGTGCACAGTAAAACCCTGAGAATTAATTTAACCACCTCATTTTGGGGCAAACAATTGGAAAAAATAACCGATCTACAAGCTTTGTGGTGCATTGTAAGCTTGTTGATCAGCTATTTTCAGCAAAGAGATTTGGTGTAGAGGAAGGGACAAAGTATAGAATATATTTTAAAGTGTAGTATGGATAATTGAAATTCATTCAGGAACATTCTGTATAGCCTCCTAATACATTCCTCCAGACCTCTAATATTGTTCTGTTACCTTGGTAGCCACATTCATGTCAATATATTCAAGGAAGTGACCATATTCATACAGGAACTTTCCAAAGCATGTTTGGCTGGATGGACTTATAGTTGGAAAGCCTGTGCTTGTTAGTTTGACAGGTCGTCTAACTCCTATAACCCTGATTTATAATTTGTCGTATAGCATCGTATGAATTAGCTATATCCTGTACATGTGCCCCCGAGCAAGGCACTGGAATCTGGAACGCTAGCCCCATCGTTGCTCTGCATAAGAACAATATCTAAATGTAAAAGCAGAACTTAAAATGCATTTGGCAAAGTGACAGCGACGGGAGTCACTGTGACTCCCGTTATTATTTTTATTACCCTTATCCTTTATTTATTATTTTTGTTATTAGACAAGTCAAGGTCAGGGCAAGATTTGCCAGTTTCACCATACCAGTTTTACAACTGCAGCCATTACCAGAATGAGTAAGCATGAGTCGTGAGTCATTATCTACATTATGTCAACATCATGAGGGCCGGGTGGGTATTTTGTAAAGCATGTATTTAGTAATTACAAAGCCATAGACCTTGTTCAGGTTCCGTTCCTCTTCATTGTCGTCATCATCGCTGCGAGCGTCTTGTGTCTAATTTTTAAAGCCCGGCTGTTTTAGTCAAAACTTTTTTATACTTTATACTTCTACTCCACTACAATTATTTGACAGCTTTAGTTATACATTACATTTACTTTACTAGTACTACTACTGTGCCAATACATTTGTACTTTTACTCAAGTAAAATCTGTAATTCTAGGCCTTTTCATTTTAATAGTATTCTTATACTAGGACTGCTTCCAACACTGCTCATATGTCTCCTCTCTCGTTCTGAACAGGAGAGCGAGGAGAACAAGCGAGAGAGAAAGGCCGAGAAACGCCAGCGCTCGCGGTCTCGTTCCAAAGACAGGGACGGACACCACAAGCACAGCAAGTCTCGGGACAAGCACCGACAGGAGGGACGCGACAAGGGCCACAGCCGCAAGGACAGGAGCCACAGCAGGTCACCCAAGAAGTCTAAAGACAAAGAGAGGAGTAGACACCGCTGAAGTGAGCAGAGCAGTGGTTCTCAAACATCTTTCATGTCAAGGACCTGGGAC
>OOFJ01018516.1:5091-20423 GCA_900323375.1 Benthosema glaciale | reverse complement strand
TTGAGAAATTTATAATGGGGGTCAATGGGAGATTTTGGAGGATTTTGGCACATCAAAAAATCACTTTCTCCTACAAACTCCATTCACACTTTTTATAATTCAGCTTACTGTGGAGACACATGCTGGAACGTTTTACTTTGAAATGTTTTGTAGTTTCTGAGTTATTTAACTTAAACGCCCAATGCATTCTCAATGGCAATAGCACAAACTTTGGCATGCTACTAGTCCTACATACTTACACCTAGAAACCCCATTCATACCTATTTAGGTTCATCTTACGGTGGACATGTTTGCCTGAAAAGGAATCTTTGAAATGTTTCATAGTTTTAGAAATATAGTGCTTTCAAATTTGAGAAATTTATAATGGGGGTCAATGGGAGATTTTGGCACGTCAAAAATGCACTTTCACCTAGAAACCCCATTCATACCTATTTAGGTTCATCTTACGGTGGACATGTTTGCCTGAAAAGGAATCTTTGAAATGTTTCATAGTTTTAGAAATATAGTGCTTTCAAATTTGAGAAATTTATAATGGGGGTCAATGGGAGATTGTGGCACATCAAAAAATCACTTTCACTTACATTTTTTGGTCTGGAAACCACAGGGAGGTCACAGCCCTCACCGTGCACACACACACACACATCGATGGGTTATTTTTCAGTAGCCAACACGGCAAGGTATTCTGTGGTGTCCCGTATGACTAGCCCACTATGCCATTGGTAGCAGCCAACAAAGACCATTTTTTTCTTGTTCTTTTTAGTTGTTCTTCTGGAAAGTAAAGATTTGAGTGGGGTTTCACTGAACCCACAAGCTCCAGATTATGTAGGCAGTGCTGTAACTCCAGTTACTAGACGTGTTCATTCACATTGTACAGCTTCAAATGTCTTTAAAAGTTTAAAGCATAATATACAATATACATTTCAAACGGGGTTAAAAAGCAATCAACGTGAGCTGGTGGAGCTGCTATTTTACCTATTTTCTTTGCATGCATGTTTTGATATATTTAATATATATTTTTAAATGTCCCCACCTATTCAATTAAACGAAAGTTATGGAATAACTACAGATTTGCAGAAATAAGTATGGTCTCTTTTGCATCTATTCCATCAGTATTACATGCTAAAGCTTGACCTTTCCTAGTTTCCTGTGGGAGTTGGACTAAACATCACTAAAAGTTAGCTACAGAATATAAAATTAGTCAGACTCAGACACGCATCACATCCTTTAATCCAGTTTATTTGTCCTCAGCAGAAAATGGAACAGGATAAAATAAAAAGAAAATAGGACAGAATTATGTTTCTTAATACACTTAACTAAATAATACAGCTATGCTAGGTGTAAGTAACTCAAACCAATATGAGGTTAAATAATTATTTTAATTGTAACGTACATAAAAGATGTTCCATTTCTTATTAGCAATCAAAATGGGGACCAGGGGTCGTTCATTTTCTCCAATCCTTTCGAAATAAGAACCAGGCAAAAATAGCTCCACACTTGAAATGAAACTCCCTTTGTCCCTCACTGGAGAAGAGAGTGGTGAAGAGAGAGGGGGAGGTTATTTTTTTTAAAGAAAATAGCAGCATCTACATGCTCACAACGCAGCTTGTAGATCTGCTATAACTGTAAATTCAGCCTGATGTGTGTGCACAGAGCAGGAAAATACCTTCTCATCTACAGTCCACAATGTATAGTTAACTCCCTGGGACCTTCAGTACTCTCAGCCTGCCAAGCACATACATACGCGTTAGCAACAATAAGAAGCCTACTACCAATTACATTTGTACACTTCATACTTGGATTTTGTTACACTCATGTTAAAACACACTTCCCCGGCCCAAAAAAAGAAAAGAAAAAGAAAAAAAGAATAAGACTTCTGAATAAAAGGAAGTTTACCTGCCAAAGTGAGCATGAGATTAATTTACCAGCCACACTTTAATTTACATTAACATTTCAGCAGTTAGCTGGAGGTAATGTCATACTCTGTGTGCATGATATTTAGCATAGTTGAACAGTATGAGCGATTCAATGGCGCGACAACACAATCCACTTTGTAGGTTACGTTATTGCAAAAACTCATTTTGCCCATAAACAACAAAAACACTATCTCGTCTCCCCTTTTGACTTTTTAGCACTCTGAAATCTGTATCTTAAAAGACAAAAGCCTCCATCATTACATTGTCTGACCTGCTGTGAGGGCTGAAAGGAGGAAAACTAGAACAGTACCTTACAACGTTTCAAACTTTCTTCAACAACTCTGAAATGTACGATGCATCTAAAATAGCAAATATTTTGTATCTAAGGAAATCATCAACAAAGTCAAATATTTATGAAATACCCCTTTAACCAACTGAGCCCTATATACTTTGTCTTATGATGAATAGGAACATTAGCCAATATACTCTTACCCTCTTCCACTATGGCTTCCCTATTTTGGGCACTTTTTTTGTTTTTTGTTTTAAGGAAAATCCAGAACATTCAGGCATTTTTTATTTTGGATTTTCTTTTAAAAATGTGCTAAAAATAGGAAGACCAAGGTGAAAGTGGTTAAGAGTAGATGTTCCTTGATATAAAGGAACTGTATAGGAGGGTGTCACGCTGTGTAGGTGCATAGAGAAATAAGAAACAATAGCTATGGGAAAAAAGAATAGCACTCAATTCAGCCAACGTCTCACTGATAGTGATATTTGAACTTCTCTCAGTGGACTGGGTAGAAGAGAGGTGGAAAATGGAGACAGCTGCATGTTAGCTTTTAATATATATATATAATTTGTTGGTAAACAAAGAAAAGATTAAGATGAAATAATAATGAGATCACTTCATCTCTACCCACAGAACCATCAAAGCCTTTGCTATGCAGACCCCCCCCTAGTGGACAGTTGAGTTATTTGTGACAGTTCAAACATAATTATGCCAATGGTGACAATCTCCCAGTAAAGCTAGAAACCAGAAACACAAATGTGAATCTGTGAGGTCATCAGCGTTGCCCAATATATACAGCCAACAAGACCCGTTACTTGTTACTTTTTAGAACAGAAAAAAAAATCCTCCAAAAAGGGGGTGTTGCTTATCTGGTAAACAAAACAAAAACCTCTTTTAACGCATGTTATGTCATGCCTCAATACTAACATCGCAACATGAGGTTTGGACAAACTTTTCTTTCTTGTTTCTAGCTTCTTGGGACAGCAGTGAATATTCACTAATAACTTATATCCTAAGTAACTAATGTACTTGTGTTCCTTCCCAAAAAGGTAAAATATCCACAATTTTCAAAACAAAATGACACCTTCTTACACATGTAAAGCTACAGTACTCACTATTAAAGCATATAATGGAACTTTTCTTTAGTTAGTCAATTAAATTTGCAGCCTTGCCAAACGTATACTAATTTTCACAGAGAGGGTCGTCTATAATTGTTGAAATATCTGCAAAATGTCAGATAATATTTTGTTAAAAAAAAAAGAAAATGTATATTTACCGTTCTGAGCTAGAACTCATAAGATATATTCTCTTGTACTCCTGAGAAAATGTCATTAGTGTAATGAAAATGAGGCCGACACCTCCCTTTAAGTCAAGTGGAGAAACAACGCACAGTAAAATCCTGTGTTCATTTATCCAATGACCCTTATGGGTCTATTTGCATAAATCAGAGGATTTTTACAGTGTAAACTTAATAAAAATGGGGTGGATGTGAAACGGGGTCTGCCACGGGCACGTTCCAAATGACAGCGCGTCATCATTTTGTACGCCCTCTAGTCCCAGCGTCACTGGTGGGGAGTTGGACCAAAAAGTGTGTCTTGAGATGCTCTTGCCAGGTCGCAGACAAATAATAACTTTAACAGAGGCGTTATTGTGCTATTCTTAGCACGCCAAGTCCTGATTTTACTGGTTTGTTCTCACAGGTGAGACCAGCTACAAACGGCTTCTCCAAAAAGATAAAGGAAACCCAGATCTACTCAACATTAAACATGCCAATACTAAATCAAAAGACTTAATACCACTACACAGTAAAACTCTGAGAGCTTACAAATGTGACCTTACAGGCCCATTTGGATAGTTTCGTAATGCTTTCATAGTTAAAGAAACACTGAATTTTTCTGTGTACCGTTATCGCATTAACAAATGGCGCACTGCTCACAACCTGAATACACTCACATGACCGTGCAAAATCCAAACCACTAGGTTGAGATGGGACCACAACGGGGCGCGTACAATAAGGTTAACAGTTTTGATAGTCTACAGGAAACCACTAAATTGACTAGCTGTTTTCCTGTAATCGACAACTTAACCATGCACTCATCTGATAGAAAAAAAATAATGCGGGGCTAACAGAGAAGATACATGCCCCTCTTAAATTAATGACAACCTGAGGTTTGGTAATGGAATTCACCACATCCATGAAATGATGTGGGGGGGCAGTCTGCTAACCATAGAGCCAGAGCGAAACGGTTGACGTTTCAGTGTCTGTTTCCGGTAACTTTTCTGTAGTGATACAAGGAGTGTGAGCAAAGAGGAGGAATTTGCTGCGGTGGCTTCGCTCTGCAACAGATTGTGAATCCTTCTCCACACAGAGTCATATCCATGAAGGAGGTGGACGAGCAGATTCTAAAAATGCTAAACTTTGTCGATTGGATCCCAAACAACATGAAGGTCGCAGTCTGCGATATTCCACCCTGTGGCCTCAAGATGGCCACCACCTTGAGGGCAAAACAAGAACAGGAGCTACTTTGTCGATTGGATCCCAAACAACATGAAGGTCGCAGTCTGCGATATTCCACCCTGTGGCCTCAAGATGGCCGCCACCTTCATCGGCAACAACTCTTTGATGAGTGGCTGTGTTAAGGCTGTGTGTTGTGTGTATTCATGTGTATATGACATGACTAGCTCCACAGACTAGTAGCCACAAGAGTCCCTGCTCCAAACCCACCCCCCTTGAGAGTGGTGTTGTCCACAGTTATGGTCCAAACAGCATTCCTGGCCAGGGTATCAAGACTTCAAAACAAGGACTGGGTCACACTCAGATCCAGAATTATAGGGTAAAGAAAATGCAGGCTATTGCAATCATGCTTCCTCCCTCCCTCCCTTCACCAACTTAAGTCCTCTGTCCCCTTTCCTTCCCTCTTTACTCCTCCCTTCTCCGACATTTTAAGTGCCTCGTCTTTCTGATTGGATGGCTGGCTGGCCGGCAGGGGTGAAATTGCCCAGTGGTTCTCAAACTGCAGTCCAGGGACCCCCATGGGGTCCTTGAGGTGATGTGGGTCTGTAACTCTTGAGTGTACAAATGGAACGGAGCGTCCATTTGGTTCCATTTGTACACCGTCAGAGTAAGGATTTTATATTGTAGACTGGGGTCCCAGAGATCAAACTGGTGTCAAATGGGGGTCCATGGCCTAATAATGCATATCAAACTGGAGAATGCTTGATATTAAAACGTTTGAGAACCACTGACACAGCCCGATCAGGAGCACTCCTCGCCGATGCGTTGGCACGAACGGCCCACCTTGCGGTCGAGCTTCACCATCTTGAGCACGGCCTCCTGGCGCCCGCGGCCCAGGTGGTCGAACATGCAGTCGTGCTGCTCCGGGAGGCGGTGCAGCATGCAGAACACGTAGCCTGGAGGACGAATGGGGAGAGGAGAGAGTGATGTGGTCAACATGGAATACAGTTAATATGAATGATCAACGTTGATCGGACTCAGTCTGACCAGGCTTTTTGTGGGTTCAGAGGAAGAAATTTGGTGAAGAGGGAAAAGGGAGCGGACTAGTATAGAGCCCTGGGGGCTTCCGGTCAACTAAGTATACACAGGGTCTAAGTAAGTTGTCGATGTTACACCGTTTTACTAGACTTCAGTTAATGTTAAAAGATACTGTATTTTTGCCATCTAAACATTTGGCAACAAAACAGGCTATTGATAAGAATCGATCCTATAACATTCACTCGTATTAATTAAAACGGTAAAAACACCAGAGGGAGTTCTTTTTTTCAACGTGAGGTAGAGTGGCATTGCCCTGGCCCCTGCAGAGCTGTGACAATAACCACAATAAAGCACAACCTCCAGTGCTTTTTTGGTTTTATGAAACAGCACACTGGCACCGTCACTTGTGAGGTTTGATATCTGCTGCTAAAAGATGTCTCACCTGTTCCAAGAGACCATACGCACAACGGTCAGTTTCTATATCTGCAGCTATTATGCTGCTATTTAACCATACACATGAAACTTTGGTTTTATTTTATACCTGCTGCACAAGAAGCATTTATGCATTGCCATTTGCATTGTGACTTTCTCTATTCCAATTCTTTCCTGAAACTGCAAATGTTTGGTATGAAAAACAATTACAGTCCATTACATCTGTAACCATGCAATGTTACTGAAACTGTACTCATATCAAAACTGCACTGGTCTCTCTAGACACAATCTTCAAATGCGTCTGGCCAACAGTGAGTACATCAGTGCTGAAAAGCCACAGAGAATGAATTAAATGTTTTGCCTATACTCACTACTCATTTGCCTTCGCAGTTGCGTAAAAAGGTCCTATTAATCAAATTATTCAAAGCCTATCTAGCTAGCTGCTTAACAGAAATGGGAAAATGTGGATTTTAAAGATAGTAAAATATTTCCGTGAACCAAACAGATTGCTTCCTGTGTACTGTAGAACCTTTACTGGGCATTATAAACCAAGATTGTGGACTAGTTGTCCGGATTGAGAGACTAGCACTGCACTGACAGGTTCCAAATGAAAGGAAAACAAATAAACAAACAATACATAAACGAGAGTATAAACATAACGAATGCTTCCTTACATGTGGCCTGCACAAGAAATATAACACTTTGACTACTGAACTAAAAGTTTACATCCTACCTTGACTGCTGAAAATGACCCCAAAATGTTCAAAAAAACGTTTAACTCGTTTTTGGTAAAGAAAGTGTTAAGCAATTAAAAATGTATCATGCAGGTCAAGTAGAAGACCACAATTTCAGAGGATGATTAATTTACGAAGTGTTTTGATAGGAACAGTGACTAAAGGGATACGTGATAACGTGATTTTGATCTTATGAGGGAGATGAAGTACTGACCACAGCGACAGGAACCCAGCTCTTGCTGTACCAGCTCTAGTTTGGTTTGGCAGCGGTAGCAGCGTCTGCGATTTTTCTGTTTGGGCCCCGAACCTCCAGGAGCCCCTTCCTGGCTCCCCGCCACCTCATCATCATCTTCTTCTTCTGTCCGCGGCCGTTTCTCCGGAGATGCCTCACTCTCTGGCCCTGAGGCTGAAAAAATAGAAAGCAAAGACGTCAGAGAAGATGAAATTGTGATATGTGTGGTCTATAGCTTGACAGACGAATAAACTCATTTATTTTGGAAAAGACAAAGGAAAGGCAGAAGAGCACAGTACTACAAAAGAGCACAATACCTGAGTCACGGGGGCGCTTTGTGGGTGTGCAGAGCGTTCCTTGGGCCGTCTCTGTACATGAAACGCCTGTGGAAAGTTATATTTGAAAGGTCATACAATTCATATAGTTAATTTATATTCAAACAGTCATTCAGTTACAGTACCTCATTTGGAAACTTAAATAGACAGCTTTCTTTTCATTAATTCTATTATCTATCCACCATAAGAATGATTGAAAATTACAAGTAGTCTCTTGGCATAGTACCATTAGTAGTCTACTAATGGTACTATGCCAAGAAACTACTTGTAATTTTGCAAGTTTCTCTTTAGAAACTGAAGATATCCTATAGCTTTCTGTGTTAACTTAATTGTCTCCAACAGGCCGAAGGCATGGGAAGAGAGTATGTTTTGCCCTCCGTCCGTCCGTCAACAGCTAATCTCTGGCACCGTTAATCTGGTCGATGCCAAACTTTGCAACAAACCTCTGCCCCAAACTTTCCAGAGCAGCCTGTCATAGCACCACCAGGTGGCCGACTTTTGTAAATCACATTTCTTTTTATATTACACCTCCAGATTCTGTCCAAACATCCCGCAAATCGTTACACAGTATCTCTATAGCCATGTGCTCAAGATGGATCTATCCGATATTTCATATTCCATCCTAATTGGCCAACATTGGCTTCCAAAGTTTGTAGGATTGGCCCGTTTAAAAATAAAATAAAAAATAAAAGCCTAAAATCATGAACGCAGCGTGCAATTTTTCCACACACTTTCCTACATAAATAATAGCCCACCCATTTCACATTGGCCTGTTATAGCGCCACCAACAGGTGGATTTTTTAGAACACATTTTTATGCCAAAATGCCTCAAATCATCCAATTGCCATCAAAGCCATAAGAACAACTGGCACCCTTTTCAAATTGGCCTATATAGCGCCACCAGGGGGCCACAACCTGGCCTGGTGGAGACCTGTGGCCCGAGGGGCACTTTTATTTTTGTTTTACTCTGCAACACTGAGTTATAGACCTAATAGGGTCCATTTGGTATGAATTCTTTAACTGGGGAGAGGGGACCCCAGAAACCCCCTTCAAGGACACCTGGGGTCCCCAGGGTTGCATGTTGAAAACCAGTGCCATACTTAGTAAATAAGACATAATTAAGAGTGATAACCCCATCTTACCATCCCTTGTGCTGGGTAACGAGGGAGAGGGGTTCTCAGTCGATGGCACCTCCAAGCTGGTGGATGAGGAGGACGACGACGAAGATGACAGGGATTGGCTACCACTACTGCTGTTCATGTCGCTACTGAAGACAGGAGACTGGCTGCTCGCAGTGCTTTGGATGGCATTGGAGCTGCACTCCTCCTCTGGCTGCTTCTTCTCAATGTCTGAGGCCAAGAAAGGTACGTGGAGTCAAAATAAGAATGCATGTAAAGCCTGATTGAAACGCCGGCGTAGAGTGATGCGTTACTTGTCGACAAGAACTGAGCTTTAAGCTAACAGCTAGCTCTTAGCTTAAAGTACAAGACCACTTTGGTAGAGGTTTGGGTTGTCATCATGTAACTACACAACCCAAACCTCTACCAAAGTGGTCTTACCCTTTAAGAATTGCTGTGCAATGGAGTGTACACTCATCTCAAAGCTGCAATCCACAACTTTGTTTAAGTGGATAAAATACCTGAATTAAAATACCTGAATCTGAATTAATTTGTTAAGTACTGCATGTTAATGTACTTGCTCTATGGAGAAATTTTGATTACCGTATATGGTCACTGGCCAGGGAGGACCGGAGGCAAAGTGGGGAAATGAAGGCTACATATTGCAGGTTTAACTCACACTCACCTGTCCATTTTGGTCAGGTCATAGTCAATGAATAGGAATAGGGCTTAAGGGGTTAAGCAAGACCTAGTGAAACATCAGACAGTAATAATAAAATAATGCATTATTTTGTGGCTGAGGTATGACTGTGCACTTGTCAGTGACTAAATAAAGGAGAACAAGTAACCCAGAAAAGATAGGGATATTTTCCCAGGGTTACCGTACTCAATGGCTAGGATTGACAGTGACACTGCCATGACAACAAGTGTGGTGAAATGTGTAGAGAGAGCGTGGCACCCTTAAGCCCTACTCCTACGTTTGAAGGTTCCTTGCCTTACTAACGCTAAGCGAGCTGTTCTGAATGGGCAGAGCTTTTTAATATTCAATCATGCATTACCAAATCAAAATGCATTTAAAGACTATTTAGAGTGTATTGTAAGGTGTGCTCAGAGATCTTTTTTTTTTTTTTTTTTTAAGAAGAGAGTTTCGGCCTCTGGGGACTTCATCAGGTGTACTTGAATACACCAGATGAAGGACGAAACAAAACAAAACATTGTATTTATTTGTATATTATCGTATTGTATATTATTTATTTATTATTTTTACTGCTTAATAAAATATATTTGGGAGCATTAAGATGATGTGCGATCTTCTTCTTTCTACAGTGTTGCGCATTTGGATTCGTCCAAAACAGCCCATTTGTGGATGCGCGTAGACCTCTTGGACGGCAATTCAATTTTACAACTTAACAGGTGAAATTCTTTGTCTTATCTTAACTTATCTAAGCCAGAGAAGACCATTCATTAATGATTAGGATTCGTTATTATGCAGCCTAACATCAAAACTGTTGTGGTTCCCACTTCTTCCTGAAGCTTTAGGGCTCCATGGAGCTCAGCTTTACCCTCTCCTCCAGACACAAGTGTAGTCTAACCCATTTCTGCTGGGCCTCTGCACTCGTGTGCATCGAGTCTATTCTGAGCACTGGAGCCGTCTGTGATGGCAAACTCACGGGAGATACTTTGTGGTGTCTTCATGGTCTCTGGACACCGGCATGACTGCCAGGGTTTAAGAACAAACTCAACTGAACCCTCCCAATCTGGATACAGAGTGTTTTATATTACACAGAATCCTCAAGTGTTAATATTTAATATTTAACTGATGTTTTGTGCCACTTGTTGCATGGTGAGAAAGTTGTAGGTGTAGGACATTTACATTACATTTAAATTTAACATTTGGTTAAAACATTCGCTTTTTTAAGCTACGACAATGTCTGTGAGTTGCGCAAAACTTGTGAGGCTTGATGCAACGTGATGTTCAACAATTGTTGCGGCAAGCATAAACGGCTGGCTGTTGACTTTATTGACTTTATTAAGGTTACTGTAGCATGAAGCACTGAGCTTCATACTGAATTGTGTCCCTTGCTTTCAGGGAGGAAATGTGGGCTTGCGTGACTCTTGATTTCCTGATGAGATTATTAATGTCACATCAACAGTGTCACCAAGGAGATATTCTGTTGGCAATGTTTACCAGCAGAATATTTAAAAACAAGAGTGATTAGTTGGTGCATTTGGCACTCAGTGGCATCTCTATAGCTAGTTGGCATTCTTAGCATTCCACTTTTGAAACTTGCGGGTACAGTCAGTTTGCACTCTGCAAAAGCTGGTTCTGTCCCGTGGTTTAGTAAATGTTGTCAAGAATAAGCAACAACTTACCGGCATAACACTTGGAGCAGAGGTTCATGGTTTTGCTAGAGCTGAAGAAAGAGAGAGAAAAAAAACGTTAGAAACATGGTACAGCGTAGATTGATTGTCAAGTTACAAGCTCCAAGAAGACTTTCAGTTTTCAGGGTGTACACTGCATGTTCACCTATTACATGCCTAAAATAGAGACGCATGGGTTCATGTGGTTAAGGACAGGTCTCATTATTATTATTATTTCTTAAATGCCTTTTCAGTGCTCTGTAATGGCATTAGAACTACAGTACATCTCCCAGCTAGACCGGGAGACATGGCATTAACACTACATCTCCCAGGGGCGAACCCAGGACACAGCAGAAGTAGGCTGCATCTCCTAGGTGTGTAAGTGTCTTGCGGTCTCTTACGACTTCCCTTAAGAAGGAATGTCTAGGGAGCTCTGCTCGTCCTGTTGCTACTCCTGACCCAGATAACAATATACAAAATGAGTATGTGAACAGGACGGAAGTTTTCCCCATTTACCACTACGTGACTCAACAACACAGGGTTGTTATGTTGCCACTCAGAGTAGTTTAATGTCCATCTTATTATAAATAATGTCCATCTTTATTATTATAATTAACTAAATCAATTAGTCTGATTAACCACTTAAGTCTGTATTATACAATGTAATGGTGATGTGAAAAAATATCTCGGCTGTCATCGTTTATGAATTGTAGTCGAGGCACAAGCCTGGAATAATTGTGATATTGATGCGATGTCATTTTGCCCAGCCCTATACTCTTGTGATTCGAGTACTCTTTTGTTTCGAGTCTCGACCCATTTCTGGTGCCACAGCGTTTGGGTCGGTGTAATGGCTACGGGTACTCTGTGAGGGAAATGAATAAGAGGGCAGTGGGATGATGGATGAAGGCAAAAAAAAAAAAGTGAGTGGCATTGCAGGTGACACAGGTTACTTATGAACTACATTATCACTCTGAGGAATGTTTAACTGGTAAATACGGCAGTGTTCTTTATCTCAACTCACTGTCAAATGCTTAACTGTGTATGTACACTCTGCTGGCCAATGAGCTGTTGGATTAGTACGGTTGGTTAAGTGTATCAGTCAAAGGAATTACAGCAGTAATTTTATGGCTAAGACACCTTCTTCACCACACAGAATTTCCAAGCTCTGGGAAATTCATGGTGGAAAAAACATGGTTTCTGCCCGACGGCAACGATATCTATGGAAATATGTTTCCATTTGTTTTTATTTTTTGCTCAGACTTGATAAAACCGGACTGAATTCTGCATAGGCGCAAAATGTTTTCATTTGGGCTGCCAGTCTGAACAACAGTGTTGCTTGATACTTCATGTGAGGGCCTGTTGTGCTTGTTCCATGTGTAACTACACAGTGTGACGTTGATATCTCTACACCACTGCCACTCAGATAAATTCCTGGAAGTGGATACCATTATCCAATTTGGATAAGAAACTGTTAAGCT
The DNA here is from genome assembly GCA_900323375.1 of Benthosema glaciale. Taxonomy (NCBI): domain Eukaryota; kingdom Metazoa; phylum Chordata; class Actinopteri; order Myctophiformes; family Myctophidae; genus Benthosema; species Benthosema glaciale. Next base: position 8,041 of record OOFJ01018516.1, on the reverse strand, counting down.
TGTAAATGCATGACAAGGTGCTAGGAGGATCGCGATCGCACGCACACACACACGCGCACACGCACACACGCACGCACACACAGGCACAAAATGAGCAAGTCACAGGTTATTCATTCATTCATTGATACTGCATCTCGGAGGTGATTGTAATTGAATCAAATAGGCGATAAGAACGAAACAACATATTTTGCAAGTTAGCTGTTGCATTGTGCCATATTGTAGGGCAGAACACAGAATACTATGAATGGATCACTCCTCGTATTAAGGGTCTCGTATTAGAAACGATTAGTAAAGGCAGCTCCAAACATAATACGCATGCTCCAGCATCCTGCTTTACAAAGGACTGCCACTGAGATGTCTGATGGTTACAATAATACAATATGGAAACTACTGCAGTACTGCAGATTACTCCATAGTTTGGTTTGTGGTAAGAGTTCTTCCAAATTGAGTTGCTGCTGCTGCTACCTGTATAGTATCTGTTAAGAGATCATGTTGCATTGCACTGAAATTCCCATTTAATAAAAAATATAGGCCTATGACAAAGCGAATACATTTGGTCTCACCGCAAAAATGTGTAAGTTATATTAACAACAATAATGAAGTACAAAAACTATTTTTCTAGCATTAAAAAAAAATAAAATAAACATCACACTCAACGTGTGAACTGAGTGGTGCAATGGTGAAACAGTGCCCCCTGTTGATACTGCAAACACATACGTGAGATAAACATACGTTAGCTAAACATGCATACATAGGGAGGGACAGAGCCAGGCTTTGGAGTGGTTGCACATTATAAAATATAGACGCCTCACTGGCCGCTGTAGTCCATTGGAGCGACGTATGTGCAAGAGAGGGCGGAAGAATTGACACTTTGGGAGGAAGTACGACGGAAGAGTGGAAGCCTGGAAGGCACGCTACGTCATGCTGTCACTCAAGTGATTACTGGCCAATCACAGCGCATCTTTTCCGGGAGTTATCAGATGCGCTGCAAGGAATCTCGGGAATGTTTTGCCCTCTCTTGAGCTCATTCGCTCGAGAGCTGGAGAGGGCACTGACACACGCGGAAGCTTTGAAGTGCCCTCTCATGATTCGCAAAGAATCTCGGGAAAATGTTGCCCTCTCTTGAGCATAATTATGCGCTCCAGAGCCGGAAAGGGCGTCTACATTTATATGTCTATGGTTGCAGTTGCACCACAAAAAAATAAAATCAGTTATACCTAATAAATGTTGCAAAAGCCAGATGATGGGACCCTTTGTGCACACAAATAAACACTGAATAAGAAAATGCAGGTATTTCCTTTAGTCTAAAATATCGGAATAACATCTTGAAAATAAGTCTTGCTTAAATTTTCCAGAGGTAGTCCATTCCCCACCTTCTGGACCTCTCGTCCACACACACTTTAACAGCAACACAATGCATCAGCCCGGCTGTTTCTGTCACCCATGAGCCCGGTCAATAGCTCTGAGACTGCAGCTCCATTGGCCTTTCATACCATTGAGTCTATAGGGGCTATGTCTGACCAAATACACTGGGACACTGTAGGTCCATCATATATTAGACATGTTTAACCACTTAAACCAGTGATTCAACATTTTCAAGGAAGGACCCCCAGTTTGATGTGCATCGGACCACAGACAGACATCTATTTGTTTCTTTTTGGTTTCAATGGGTTGCCCATTTTTAAAGATTTTTGAAAATAGACAAACGACAACAAAGCTAAGCTACCATATGAAGACGTGACCAAAACAGGGATGTCAGGTTAAGTCAAATGGCTAGAATTATAAGACTAATTCATTGTCCAATGTGGGGGTTGCATTGTCAACGCTTCCTGCCTTGGTGGTTATAGCTTTACAAGTACAGCTGTTAACACTCTGCCATTAAATGATGATATCTCCTGGTAGGCCTAATCCCAGGACTTAGGATAATGTCCTTACATGTGTATGTGGGAAGCGACGTTTTGTCCAACTATTACTCAAACATGCATGGCCAACGTAGCCGAACATAATCCTGGCATGATATATTGATGTTTTATTGCAACACTATCTGTGTTTACAGCTGAGTCATTGGTTCTATCAAATGCTATCCAGAATGGTAATGGTAAATATATCTACAAGGGAAAACACAGACCGTAATAGTATCATATAGAAATTAGAATTAATTCCCCTGAATAATCCTTTCCTAGCATCTGGTACATGAATAGGCCTAGAAATGTAAGGAATCGTATAATGGTCCAGTAAAATGATGTTTCATATGCTGCCAAATGGTTTCTAAGGTGTGCATATTGTAAACCAGCCACCGGCTGAATGAGAAGGCAGCATAGCTAATAACTCAAATGTTCTGGGGGTTTTCTTACCCCCATGGAATAGGTTTGTCAGTCAGAGTTGGATAAGTAGCAACAACACAAACATATCAAAGGAAAAACATAAAACAACAACGGTTAAATGTTGAAGTTACTATTTGTATTCTAGGCTCTAAGGGGTAGAATATGGTGGACACGAGGTGTTATTTCTGAGACCATAACCGTGCTGCCATTTGCGTCACCTGACATTGACAGGTGTGTGACAGATCGGGGTTTCCTACCCGAACACAACGATTAGACTCGAGGCTGTATGTTTGTTTTCTTTTAGGAGACAAAATAAATTCGTCGTGTCATAAGGCGGATCGATTAATGAGTCTACTGTTGTCAAAAAAATCTCGGCATTTCTCAAGTATAGCACAGGCAGCACAGCCAAATGTTTGCTATGGCCACGGCTTGACATTTAATAGTGGATTACATCCGGTATGTAGAAGACATAAGACCACTTGACAAGAAACAATGCATTTAGTGACACAAAAACAGCTCAAATGAAGCCCGGAACACCGACATTTTGGGATATAACGCGTATCTTTACCAAAATATGCACATTATTTGTCTCGTCCGTGGTTGTTTTTCGGTCGACAAGTGACTCA
>OOFJ01018513.1:0-10264 GCA_900323375.1 Benthosema glaciale | reverse complement strand
TGACAGTCACGCAGCAAAGGTCATTGGGATTGGATTACCAGCCTAGGTGCCGAGACGACTACTTCAGCCATTAACGATGCACTCTGTCTTTTACAGTGTTTACAGAATTTGTACGAGCCTCCAATAAGGACATTGAGCAGATAATCAAGAAGGACATGTCAGGAGATGTTAAGAATGCCTTCCTTGGAATTGGTAATTACGGAACTTGACCTTTGGCCATATAAAATGTTCCTCCTGAGTGATGACAGTTATTATAGTGTGGCTCATCCTCAGACATTTATTTCTCCTTCTCCTTTCCTTTGCAGTTCGTAGTGTAAAGAACCAGCCAGCCTATTTTGCAGACCGCTTGTACAAAGCCATGAAGGTACATCTATGTGTGTATGTGTGTGCTCCTTTCCAGTAGATGATGCTTTTGTCTATTTTTAACACCAGGCCTTGAGGAATGCTAGCCACATTCAGGGTCTATAGAAGCTACTCAAAGGGTCATATTGTCATTGCGCATAGAATATCTCCAGTTGCACTTTAATTCTGTGTATGCATGCTTTGTGTTTGTATTTCTGTGATTAATTGAATTATAGCTGTTCCACTTGCTGTTAACCACTTACGCCCTATTTCATATTTTGTTGTGCGATGGTGTCGTTGAAGAACAGTGAACATGGCCGATCTACAAGCTCACAACCACAACGTATTGCATTGGGAGCTGGGACACATTGTGAGCTTGTAGATTTTGTAGATTTGTGGAAAAGAATGGGTTCTCAGATTGTGTTAGGGGTAATATGGATGTCAGGTTGAAAGTGGTCTACGATGTAAACAGGCTTGTCTCCTCCTCAGGGCCTCGGGACAGACGACAGAGCGCTCATTCGGATCATGGTTTCTCGCAGTGAGATAGACCTTTTCAATATTCGCAAAGAGTTCAAGGACGCGCAAGACGCCACCCTCCACGAATTCATCCAGGTAGAAACCATGGTTGTAAGTGTCTATTGTCTATTATTAACACCCTCCGTTTGTAGTGTCTACGTGTGCTTCTGTGTGTCCTGACTCTGTAGAGGAAGTTTTGTCCTCTGGGGGACAAAACACATCCTCCTAGTGGGGTGGTGGGGCGTGATGCTGTATATCTTCCTGTGGTGGACTATTAGGTCTGTGGCTGTTTCACAGCTGTTTAGGAATTTCCCTGTGCGCGCTTGACTTCCTCTGTATGTATACCTGTGTGTGATTGGTGGACAACAGAACAGACAGGAAGTACCCAATTGTAGCTCCATATTTACTTAGCGCTTAAATCACCCAGAAGACCTACAATGTCATTTAGGGTAACTGATATTTAGGTTAGTCATATTGGTCTGCCAGTGCCAGAATAGATGCCACAAATTATAAAGTTATGCTGCAGCGTGGACTGTCACATTGTATATTTTTTTAATCACATTATGTATTTGTTATGACTAAAATGAGAATATCTCAAAATTCTGTGCATTGTTAAAAAAAAGAAAAAATCCAAACCTATATATTTTATTTCCCTTTATTTTCCTCCTAAATGTAACTAACCTTCATGTTTATTAAATGAATTTCTGACTGTTTCCAGCATGCAAAATAATAGCTTCTAAAAGCTTCAGACATTTGATGTTGTCCTAATTGTTCATTGTAGCCTAAAGGACAATTCCTGTTTTATAACCATTTATTCCTCTTTATTGCCATTGTACAAGACAAATTTCGTTGTCTTGTACAATGACAATAAAGATATTCTGATTCTGATACTATATTTGTCTAACTTATCATCTCTACCTGGTATGAGTTTGACTTCCATTTCACTTAGTGTGGCAATAACAGATGACCCAAACATACATTCCACGTTCACTCAGGCGACAGTGCCAGACTAATGAAAAAAAACAGGAATTCTCCTTTCATTTACGTTTGTTTTATATATTTCTGCCCAATTTTGTTTCTTAAAAAGCTGTATTTCTTCCCTAGGGTGATACCTCAGGAGACTACCGCAAAACCTTGCTGTTGCTCTGTGGGGGAGAGGACTAAAGCCTGATTTATACTTAGTTCCATGCTGGTACCGTGCACTGTAAATAGCAGATCTACAAGCTCACAACATGTTGTGGGCTTGTATATCAGCCATTTAAGGTGTACACGACTGTGTACTGTTTTTGTTGTTTGTCCCTAACTGCTGCCACTCTCTCATGCCAAACCAAGTGACCTACAGTATGACCGCCTAGCCTTCCAAGCAAATTGTCTGCTGTCAACCTCGTGTTTTCTTGTCAGTCAGGAAAACTTTTATTCTTTGTTTTTCTTTTCTGTTTATTTTTTTTGTTTGTTTTATAATGAACCCAAAATTGTACAATGATGGTTAAATTTAGTCTGCAATGCTTGGCTACAGGTCTAACTAAACCTGTTCCAGTCTTATCTTCTAACTTGTGACCGAGATGTACGTACAGTGACGAATGTATGATTTCAAGATATCACGTCTACCTGAATAAAAGGAATCCAAATCGAGGTCATTGCTGTCCTTTTCTTTTTGGGTGCCATTGAAAAATATTTCAAGACATTTCTTGAATGTTATATTAAGGTTCACAGTGACTGAGTGGTTATAGTTAGAGTCCTTTGTACATTTTGGGCTGTGGGAGGGGACCAGTGGTTCATGTGGAGAGCTGGTAGGGCCAGTTCAATGATTAACTCTGTTGATATTGGCCATACCACTGGGAAGAGCAGAAAGAAATGGGAGATTGAACATCAGGAAACTCCCCATTCTAATTCACTGCCTACTGAACAAACAAAATACAGTTTGAAACTGTACAGGCTTTTAATAGCACTGCAGTGTTCTACTGTGGTCTGAGGCTATACTAAAACAGTTTGATATTGTATGGTATGGAAGTTATACTCAATTATACTCATTTTTATTAACCCATTTAGGCCTAAGGCCAATTCTAAAATGGCCTTCTAAATCCTGACCTAAGTTTTATTAAAAACCTCTGTATATACTGTAGGCCTACAGAACCCCAAAATGGGTTCCCGGCCTGAAGGGGTAAAACACTAAAAGGGGTTCCTGCCACATGCAGTGTTTTTCAAGACTGGTGCACCTAGTAATTATATTGCTTATTTGTCAATGTCAAAGTACAATGTCAATCCATGACCATCATTATCCAGAGGAATAAACAAACAAACAAATGAATTCCTTCAATTTAATTCTAAAATAAGATGTTGCTTAGATAGGTATGCAGCTTTCTTGTTATACCAGATACTTCGTCTGCTAAATGCATAACTTGTGGTATTTGCACATCTATTACACATCTAATATGTTCCTCATTTCATGCAACCTGGTTACAGTATATGTGTACACTTTTGTTAGGCACCATGACACAACACAGCTGTCAACTGATAGTGGAGTAAAATACATTCTCTTTGGAGCCTCTGCACAGTTCACTGCATAGCAGGGTATGTTAGTTAGAGTGCAGCTGTTGTCAGCAGGCCATCTTTGAGTTAAAAGAGGAAAGGAGAAAAAAGATGTCTGAGGCGAGGAAATCCCCTTCAGTGGGCTAACATCCAAGGCAACAAAATACACTCTGCAGCAGTCAAAAGTTTTAGTGGCAGAACACAACCTCAAATTGCTCCATTTGATGTTAATTATCTGAGATTAAGAGATCAAATTCAATAGCGCATACTAGTTATAATGCAGTCCCTGTCAAAATATACGTTTTTTGTGAATTTCCCTTTTGACAGCTTACTAAGCAGCACTTACATTTGTACAGGATAAACCACCAAATATTGTGATCTACATATAAGTTGTCATGCAAAAGGGTGTCTTTTAACAGATCTTTGGACCCATCTTGGGAAAATTCATGATAATTATGTTCTCTCTATGTATATACTATAGCTGCAAGAGTCACCCACACACCTTCAGTCTGCATTAGCTGTAGGCCCTACTGTAGATTTTTGATTGATTGCAATCTTCATATTACTTTGCTATGGTCCATAGAACATGTGCATAAATGTGTTCTTCATGTTTGTAAACAAAGAGGAAATAAATGGACTTGAATGTTTCTCACTTTTCTCTCTAAAGCAGGCCATTGGATACAGTACATACCAGGTTCTGTCGACTGGGCTATGTGGAAATTCCCCAAGTCTCACTGTGAAATTGCTTCCCCCCATTCACCATGCAGTTTCCTTAAAAAGTGCCTTTCCGACACACGCAGAATGTGTGGGTGAGTTTATGCTTGTTTATTTCATCACACGAGAATTAGAGAGAACTTTTTTTTGTTTATTATGTGTTGGGTCTATTTGGTTGTCAGTGAACTGAAAGGATTTCATGTTTTCATTCAAATGGATGTCATCTTTGCTGTCTAACATGGATGGATTATATTTATATAATTCTATTTATTTTCTTTTTTTCTCCCTGCAATTCTGTAAGAGAACATAACTACTGCTTTAATTGTATCTAATTCTAATTCATTTTCTATTTATTTATTTCATTGCTAGAATTATTAATGTGAATTGTTTTTGATTTGTTAGAATCACATTTATAATTTGTTACTAAGAAAGAAATGTCGTTGTTAGAACGCAATTTGATACGTTTATATATTCTCAACAAACTATGTTGTATATCTGAAAAGTTACAAATATTAAATATAATATACGCAATTGAATGATATATCTGAGAGAAATGTAAAGGAATAGTTTTGAGATGTCAATTAAAACTATACATCATTTTGACATCCACAGGGGTGTATCTCCACCTTTGGCTTAAAAAAAGAAATAGAAAACAACTTTTTATTATTTAAAAACAATAATACAAATATACAAATAATTATTATACCATATACCATTATGCATTTACAGCCAAAGTCTCAAGTCATCTGTTCTCTCTCTCTCGTGCTCTCGTGCTCTCTCTCTCTCTCTCTCTCTCTCTCTCTCTCTCTCTCTCTCTCTCTCTCTCTCTCTCTCTCTCTCTCACCTGATTTCCTCTTAGAATCTAATAATGAGGCCTCAAATTATGCTCTGAGAATTATCTAATATAAACTAGAGAAATAAAGGAAAGAGGAAACTCAAATTTGAGGGTTTTCAAGGTATAAACATTTACTGTCACAGACTTACAATACAGCTGTTACAACATTACAGACAGTGAAATTCTTGTAATTATTTCCTCAACATTATGAATGGAATAATTGTAATAATAATAGCAGTAGTTAACATTTAAATAATATTAAGAATATTAAAAAGAATATTTAGTAGCCTAAATAGCAAAACTGCAATAATAATGTAAATAAAATAAAAACAATGAATGATTTACTGATGATGATGAATGAACAATTAGTATTTATTTCCTATTATTCATTCATTCATTTATGCCTCTAACTATGGCTATGATGGAAGTTTGCTGGGTACCTTTGGTGCTGTCCAGAGGATGATTTTGATTATGATAATGATTTTGGTGACTCCATGGCCTCTGCTCTATAAACATCATTGTGTTACATTTTCCACTGCACACTTCATGGTATCTTGAAAAGTACTGGCTGGATTGTCATGAAATTTGTTTCAAATATCTTTATTGTTAGAATACCCTGCTGATTTTGGTGACCCAATGGCCTTTTATGTAGCGCAAACATTTATACTTGCACATAAGATATTTCAAAATCACAAATGGCCAGATTGAAGCTTCCAAGCACCTTCGTGATCCCCAAAGCAAGAACCATACTGATTTTGGTGACCCCTTGACCTTAGCTCTGTGCCACCCGTAGGCCAAAAGGTGCTCCTGTTGTTTTTTTTTATTTTGCTATTGTTTACAATAAGTGTGAATCCTTCAGTAGTTTCACAAGCCAGTCTCTTATTCCTTTTCTTCTTTAATGATATTTTGGGGGGCTTTGCTGCCTAGATAGTACAGTAGAATGTGATAGGAAACCGGGAGAGAGAGACAGTAAAGTGTGTTGGGCTCGGGAATTGCTGTCAGCCTGTCAGGCTGCATAGAGTCTATGTGGTATGCCGCTTAACCACTAGGCCATCCAATTTTACACGACTTCTTCCAAAGGAGGGTACATACAGCACATGTATTTACAGCACATTTAACCCAACTTCTCATCAGCTAAGAAAGACCTGTAAACCTTTTCACGGTTAATTAGAAATGGCTGACTTGCTGAAGGGTTTAGGTATTTAGATTTTTATTGAAGGGACAGCAAGAGTATATGGCAGGAAGTTTGTAGGTGCATGAAACTAATGTTGAGCTTCATCTTTGAAATCATTTAGCCTATTGAGCCATTTTGTGACACCCATGAAATACTTTCTGATGTTCAGATGGGGAAATTTGTTCTGGACTCTGTCCTGCGGCTCCACAGAAGATAAAAGTAACAACACTCGACAACACTTTCATGTGACAGTTTGCACATACTGTACAAACTTTCGAACAATTGTGATTTGTGATTGTGACATATCTTTTACCGTCTTTGGTGTGTGGGCTCTACCTTTCTGAAGTTGCACAACCCCCATGATCAACATCCTCCTAAAGTACGTTACCTGTTATTGAGGTGACATATTGCACAATGTCACCCATGACCAACATCCTGCATTACCTGTTACTACTGGGAAGCTTAATGGACATAGACAGGAATTCACTTTTATAATTGTTCAGCCTTACCTCCTCTCTCTGGGGAACTCTGAATATTCTAGCAAGTGAAGCTGGAACTCTGTGTGAAGAATGTGAGTTGGATAAGACATTTGCTGTGTCTGATTATTAATAGTCTGCTCATGAATAAATTGTAACAATCTGACCGCTGATCGCTGGACATTTTCTCATGGAATTAGTTGTATGTGTGCAGGGAATAGAGGGTCTCGCTAGCAGAAATTAGGTGATATGCCATAGTTGTGTGTGTGCGTGCGTGCGTGCGTGCGTGCGTGCGTGCGTGCGTGAAACATGTGAACATAAGGCATATATTTTCATTGAATGAGTTCAAGGAGAAATCCAGACGAAAACACGTACCCTATAATCCTGTCCCAACGTACTGTACATGTTGGCCTTGAATTGTTTCTTAATGGGTCGGGCCTTAATTTTGAATGGCAGTTTTAGGTTGACAAACGGTGCACGTGAGTACCAGGACACTAATATTAATATGAAATTTGTGAGAAAGGGGGAGTGGTCTCTCTCAAGCCCCCAGTGAGGCTCTCCAACGTTGAAGCACTCGGCCCTACTGGTCAGAGTTGGGACTGCAGGTGGACCCGTGGATTCATGACGAGGGAACTCCGTGCCATTGGAGTTTAACATTGAGTGCCTGTTCGGTTGCACTTCCACATTTTGGGCACCAAAATCGAAAAAGTAGAGCGTTCTTCCGGGTGCTTCAAAACGCCACTGAGCAACTTCCAGCTTGGCTGTCACTCCGGTTCGACCTCTATCCTTTTAATACTCTATGTCTATGGTCTCTCTCGGTCCCTGTATTCATATGGAGTTCTGTGTCACCCCCAAATATGGAGTGTTGGGATGTCAGAACAGGCCAGCTTATGGAATTCTGTGTCAGGCATGCCCAAATATGGAGTGGTCAGGCCAGCTTCATAGGCCAGCTTCATATAAGGGCCCTGGGCAGGGGCCCTGTCCAGAGCCCGGGCAGAGACCTTTTTGTGGTGGTTCTGGTCTCTGGACAACAGTGGGTCAGACCGACACCGGGCACTGCACTTCCTGTGGTGGTGTGGAACGCGTTGTGTCGAATTTGAAGTCGGTGGGGCTAACGGCGGTTCTCGAGTTACGGACGTACAGACGTGCACACAGAGACTTGGTGCATTTATAGTTAGATAAAGATATGGTATTTCTGGGGATTTTCCAATTGGATAATTGCTACTGGCACAATCAATCTGTCATAGTCAGTTCAGGAGCCAATTGCTTCTGACCTGACATGGATTCCAGCGAAAGTACTTAGTACTTAGTCCTCCTAACATTAACATGCTTGTGGTAACTTCACATATCTGCAACTCTCGGGACTCTGGAGGGTGTTTATTTTCACAAGACATGTTGTCAAATTTGATCATCTCTACTATAGTTAATAATGATTCCACCAGGTGAATAGCAGAGCAACTCCAACAATAATTCCAGTTCGCCAGTTAATGGTATTGTGGCTTATGGTTATGTGGTTATGAAAGAAAACACAGTGCAGGATTCCAAGCTGCTGAAGGATTTACTGTAGGCTAGTTGTAAACCATGGAGTGTGACCTGAGCTGTGTAGAGCTTAATGTTAACAATGTACCTGAGCAGGAAATTAGATGGATGAACAATTTAAACAGGAACACTGTGAACTGTGTGAAGTATTTCTATTATGGTATATATTATTTTATTCTAATCCCCACAAGTTTTCACTGTTGATTTTATAATGCTTCGGCTGAATCTCCCATGTCTAGTTGTGGTGGCATGTGCAAGTATCCAGTTCTTGTCAACTCAGCCAAAAACATATCATTATGTAGTCAAGTAATTTTTCCGAGTGCATTGAGAAGAGCTATCATCTATTTAGTATAGAATGGGGTCAAAGTGGATATGGGGACCATCCGCAGGTGACTCTAGGTGACTTGAGCTAGGGGTCATGAATTCAAAGTTTTACTATTTATTAGTATTTAATGTAACATGTGATGACTCTGAGGTAGGCTGTTATGACAATGGGTTCCTAGTCCTACCTATTTGTATAAGTGACGTGTGCACATTAGTGGCGTGAACAGACTGACTAATGTGTAGGCCTACTAGTACAGTTTGCTCAAGTGTTTACACTGCACATTGTGTAGTGTAAACACTGGTTTAGTGAGGGTAAAGTGAAGATCCCATAGTCTTTTGGCTAATCAAGTAAATTATAAATGTTATAAATATAGTCCATAGCTCTACTGCTTATGGACCAGAGCTACAGTTACACATAAAGACAAATGTAGTAAATTACACAAAATAAGTTGGTGATATAGAAAAAAGGTTACAGTTAGTAAGTGTAGCAATCAAAAATAATCTTAAAATAATGTAAAGAAAATTATTCGAGTCAGAAGAAATAAAAAATATGATTAAAATAAAAACAAATACTTTGTAATAGATTAAAATTCAAAACGAACGTTCAATGATTCAATTTCACTTGTATACAGATTATTGTAGTTTTTATGTAGTTAAAGCAGCGGTTCCTCGGTTGCCCCCGGAGTGATGTAGAAACTAGTGCATCGTTACCCCGACAGCCAACTAGCGAATCACACAACGCGGCGGTGCGTCTTTCCGGGCCATGGGATCCAGAGGTGGAATTTCCCAGGTTACATCAAGGAGTATTGAAGAAGGAGGGGTAACACCAGAGCCATAGAGTTGCGACATTGAGGGGGCAGAAAACTGAGCGCTCGAGCGCTGTCCATGCAGCCTGGACAGTGACAAACTGGCGTTTGACTTTGAAACACATTGTTTTCAGTATAAGAGATACTTGTGTGTGCAACATGACAACTGTTTTAAAGTATTGTACATTGACAACTAAATAAGTCTCTATAATGTTTATTTAGTATTAAAAACAATCTAAAATAAAGAGACACAAGCTGGCCTGTGTTCAGTGCATTATGCCAATTTCCGGTCCACGACTTTATTATGCCACTTCATGGGGCCAGTGGACTGGCCCCATAAAGTGAACAGAGTTGTCGTAACTCCGTCTTATTCCATGACTCTGGGTAACAGAACTAGACTAGAGTAGACGTTTGCATTGTGCAGGTCCCAAATGGCAAAAAGGTGATGTCTGGTGATGGCATTTTTGAGGAAAGTTACTTAAAGTGTTGTTTCTATACGATTTTGATGTGCTGAATCCATTTCTGCCGTATGCCGAGTGATACGAGTCACCGTTTAGTCCGAAAATTGAGTAAGACAGTAATGTGTACAGTGCAACTATGTGGCTATGTGGCTGTTTGTAGAACTGGGATTGAGTTCTACAAATCCCCATGATATTTATATAAATTCTATTTATAGAATGTCGCTCCATTGAATTCAATGTGTTTTGGGTCACCACCAGCGGCCTAATGTATACTTTACTTTGCCCAGAATGTTTTGCCTAAAACATCACCATGATGTTGGAAGAGGAATTCTAAAAAACTGGGATCCTTATTTCAGAATTTCTGCTGAAATGGTGACTCGTAGCACCAAGCATACAGCAGCAATGGATTCAACACATCAAAATCATATCAAAATCATGTATACAATTCATCAGAATTATAGCCAACTTCCAGTTTCAGTGATTAATTAGGCTAATTACTCAATTTCTGACTAATGGTGACTCATATCACTCGGCATACGGCAGAAATG